>JAKSZT010054160.1:4437471-4477804 GCA_026826555.1 Tolypeutes matacus
TCGTCTAAGTCTCATCCCCACTTATGTCACCACCATGGACACTTTGCCTAAAATACCAAGTGAATTACAGCTCTGAAAACATCAGGCATTTAATGTCTTTATAAGCATGTTCAGAGTTGAGGTCCCTGTAGGCTTTCATATATAGACAGCAGATTCTTGCAGATATGCTAAGATACTTTAGTGAAGAAAACATGGGCTTTTCAACAATGTGTTCAAACAATCAATCAGATATTGATATACAATCCTGCCAACATTATGCTGGTGAGAACATACTTGCCCCCAAGATCATTTGGGACGCCCTAAACCAGGCATTCATCACCTTTTTGGTTCCACAGACCACTTTGCCTGCCAGTCAAGTGAAAACCACAGACCCTTTCTCAGAATGTAGTGACAGATAGTTTTATGACACTCAACATTGGCATGTCTTTAAATTTTAGGATTGTTCAAAATTAATTCAATCTCACAGACCCTTGAAATCTTTCACTGGACCCCTTGGGGTCCATGGACTCCTGGTTAAAAACCTCTGCCTTAGATAGAGAGGGTTGCCAATGAGTGTAGTCAGTGGGAACCACAAATTTTCTTCATTACTGCATGAAATGTTGAACAGGACCCTGAAAGGGAGCCCAAACTAGAAATGGAAACCCAAAATTTACTTGATTGGAGATTCAAACAATAGTTAAAGATTTTTGTTCAAGAAAACAAGGAAGATTAAAAGAACACCACCAACAAAAACTTACGAATTTGACTTTATTAAAATTAAGGACATTTGTTTAGACAGTTAGAAAAGACATGCAGATTTACAGAATACATATGTAGATCTCATATCTTATTAAGAGCTTGTATCCAGAATATATGAATACTTAAAACTAAACCCTAAGGATACAATAATTCCAATAAAAAATGGTTAAATGATCTTTTTCTAAAAAATGATCTTAATAATACCTTTTAAAAAAGATACGTGGGTGGGAAATAATATATGAAGAAAAGCTCAACATATTAGTCATGAGTGAAATGCAAATTAGTATCTCATCAGATACCATAACACACAAGTTTGGAAAAAAAAAAGAGTACCAAAATGTGGCACGAGTCCCGAACAACAGGAACTCACATTTATTACATTTATTCCTGTGAATGTGAAGCAATACAGTCACTTTGGAAGATAATGTCACTTTCTTATAACATCAATCATACACTTAACAAATGGTCCTGTAACTCCACTTGTACATACTTACTCAAGTGAATGGAAATGATTTCCACACAAAATCCTGTACACAAATATTTAAGCAGCTTTGTTCTTGGTCACAAAAACTGAAAAAAATAAAAATGGTCATCAATAGGTGGAAAGAAGAGGAAGATGAAGAGAAAGGGCAGACTGGTTGGTAAGAGCAATATGAAGTCTGACTGGCCCCTCTCATCCAAGATAAAGAGACAGAGAGAAAGAGAGACATAATTGTCTAGGAACGCTAAAGACTCCTAGCCCCTCCTCTATTTACATACAAAAGGAGGAAGACAGGCCTCTCCAGAGTTGGCTGATGGCCAAGGCAGTGCCCACAGGCAAACAATTCATAAGGCCTGGTTTTTACTTAAAAAGATGGAGATGATGCATTTCTTTGAACATTGAGATAGAAGAGTCCTGGAGTACATCTCCCATCCTGAGGAGGCCCCTTTGACACAGTCATGGAATATTTTTTACTGGGAAACCCCTTTGCTCATTTATTGGGCAGTCAGGCTCAACCAAGGCTCCTACTACTGTTACCAGATTTTGTCTTGGTTCATGACTTATGCTGCAGAAATGAATTTCAGAGCACTTTGGGGTTAGTTAGGCCAGTAATTTGTTAAGGTAGGGAGGGAATAGAAATGGGATAAAATAACAGGTCCCCAGTAGAAAGCAAGGGGCTGAAGAGTGATAAAGAGGGCTGATTTATAGACTACAATTTCCCATTATAGATTATAAATGACCAGGTTTTACTTACATATTGTTGCATGCAGGGGGGACATGGCGAGAGCAGGGCACAGATGCCAAGAGAGGCAAGAGAGGGAGAGACTTTTGTGCCTGCTTTTAAATCATTAATTATTCCACCACTTTGCTAATGGCATGGGAGGAGTTCCAGCTGTTTGCTGTTTTGATTGATTACCCCACCCATCAATCCCCTGGGTAGGCCCAATGATAACGTCCCTGGAGAATATCCAGGGCTTCTCCTGGCTTCTAGAAGGAATCTCATTCTGAGTGGCAGAAATATCATGAGGGCCTTCCAGCAACCATCTTGGAGGTATTGATGTCCACATGGACTTCTTGCCAGGTTCCAGATCTGTCTATTGATTCCCTATATGAAGACTGCTTTATTGTCCCCTCAGAGACTTTACACCTTTATTCTTAAAGGGGTGCTGAAGGGAGATGTTCATTCTTCTGTAACTACTTCCTGCTGGTTAGGGGCAGTAGGCCCTACATGATGAGGTGTAAAACCCTCTGGCTATTCTATCTCGGTTGGAGGAAGATGGATTTGGCATCCTGGGCAAAGCTGGATGAAGTCCCCATATGGCTAACAAGATGTTGATTCTGGAAGAAATACTCTTGATTAGAATCTTGAGGCTATATGGTCCCACTAAGAGGATATTGGACCACAAAAGTAGAGAAGGCCATGTGCCTATAAAGGCTGCATTTCCCTGAAATTGGTGGGAAATAGCATTTCTCTTTCAGTTATTTTATACTGTTGGTTAGCTTTAGAGAGAAGAGATTACAATAAACAATGGGGTTAGGTATAAATTGCCAATCCCAGTTCTGATGGTAGAGGAGAGGAATGAGAAGAGGCATTGCCCTTTTTAGTTAAGCACAGGAGATGAAAACAAAGTTTCTTAAGGGGTGTCTGGTTTGCCCTCCCCCTAATAATAGGCATCTGGGCTAGAGTTAAAGGGAACAGTTGGCTTTGACATAGACAAATCTTAGCTTTGTCTCTTGAAGAGGTATTTCATGTTGTCCAATGACTGGCAGTTGTATGACCATCAGGTGCTTCTGGTGAGTCAGTACTTCCTGGGTAGCTAGCTTCACTTGGGATAAGTGCACCAGGCTGGAAATTCCTTTAACTTTAATAGCTGTTGGAGTAATCAGAACTACAGAATAAAATTTCTTCCATTTTGGCTCTAACTGAGAGAGAGGCTTGTTTTTGTGCCAAGTTTTCATCAGAAACTGGTTTCCAGGTCCTGGGTGAGGAAACGTTGCCCAAGGATCATCTCAAAGGGGCTAAGCTGAAGTGGGCCTTAGCCACATCATTTGCCATTTCCCTTCTGGTGGGAAATGCTTAACCCTGGCAGGATGGCATGTGGGTTTGCCAGTCCTCCCCAGGGTACGAGTGGGACAGGTTCTGGAATAAGGGCTAAGAGGGATACCTGGGATAAGCATGTTCATTAACTACCTAGAATGTGAAGTTTACCAGGACTTTTAACATGTCCAATGTCCCTCTACATATGATCTAGAATAGAAAAGATACGACCATATTCATCAGGCATATATTTAAACAGGATATAGGTACAGTACCTAATACTAATTAGTGCACCACTCAATGCATACATTTTTCTTTGAGCAGTGATTAATAGATTTAAGCTGAAGGTTTTCAATACCTTACATGTTCTCTCTCCATGGGAGCAGGCCATAATACAAATTGTATTTAAGTTCTACTCACAGTATTCTGGTGATCATTGCTCCACTTGGTATGTCCTTCACACAGTCAGCATGCTGCAGCACCACTGACCCTAGAGAGAAGCTAGGAAAGTAGGTTCCAGTATTCCTCTGGTGTGGTGCATAGCACCCTTCTGCGCTATGAAACAGTGCCAGTCTGGAGGCAATATCCATTGTACATTTGGCTATATTGAGCCATCATTGGCTGTTGCAGGCATTTGAAACAGCAACATAGTCCCCATTGACTTCAGGAGCACAACCAAAGATGAAGTAGACACCTTTATTGTTTTAGGGGTCAGTGACCAACCTCACCAATAACTCAAATGAAGAGGCAACCTGCAGTGTATTGAAGGAGTGGTATGAAGGCACAAGAGAATTTGACAATGCTGAAGTCTATCTCTTGATTTTTAACATATCAAATGTACATCACTTTTTAGTTCTTTCTACACTTTTACCATGAAGATGTTAATTAGCAGGTATTTTACTTTAGCAGTACAGGAAAAACAACTCTTCCCATTTTTAAAATGAAAACTGAAGATTCCCAGTGGAACCAAGATTATCTTTTGATACCACCACTTGAGTATGCAAATTGAGGTGGCTGCTGACAGGTTTCACTGCTATGAAGTTACTTTTTGCCATTAATATAAGTTTAGGCTTTTAGTTAGTAAGTGCTTCTCGGAAATAGCCATTTAAATGTTTCAGTTTAGAAGATGCTTTAACAAACTCTTTTTAATTGACCACAGCCACATAGACTGGTTAATTTACCTAAGATTACAATTAGCAACCAATGGAATTTACTTTATCCATTTTAAAGAGGGCAGATCTATGTTTCTTTACTTAATTTCATTAGATATGAACTTAACTTTCATCACCTTAAAGATCGAATAAATTTATATACTTAGTATTTCATAAACCTAGGGAGATAACACTTAAGCTAAATAAAATTGAAACTGTTATAGTTTATGCAAGGAATATTTTTTCTTTCTTTTACAGAAGGCTAAAACTCCTTTAATAAAATTATAAACTGTAAATAATCTTAAAATCACACTGACTGCTAGGTTCTGGAAAACTGTCCTTTCCATAGCTTTCAAGGACTTTTTTTTCATTTGTTCATATTTGGTAACAGGATTATTAACCATGTTTATTTAAAGGCCATTAAAATGGGAAGCGGCTGTGGCTCAATCAGTAGGGCTCCCGTTTACCATATGGGAGGCCCTGGGTTCGGTTCCCAGGGCCTCCTGGTGAAGGCAAGCCCGCCCGCACGGCGTGGTTAGCTGACCCAGCGAGCACAAGCAGCAAGGGGGGGATAAATGAATAAATAAATAAAATCTTAAAAAAATAAAAAATAAAGGCCATTAAAAGATTTAAACTGAGGAATTACAGAATAAACTATGATTTTTAATTCCCCATCTTAGAAGATAGTTTCAATCTGTCATACCTCATCTTTCCCCCAGAGCTCTTGCAAAGAGAAGGTCTTGGGGGGTAGGGCAGGTTAAGGAGCTTAAGAAAAAGCTGTTCCTTTCTCAAGTTTTTGTATTTAGATTTCTATATTACTTTTCCAACCTGCTCAGCCTAATTTGGGCTCCAGGAATAGTTATTCACTTGTATAACTACATATTTGATTTTTTAATTAGAATAAGGCTCATCTAAGAATTTTCACTTGTTAATTTGGTATCAACTTGTTGTATGAAGTTATATATTGAACAAATAGGCAGACCTGAATAGAGTTTGACACAAAAACACAGGGCTCACCGTTATAATTTTCATTCTCTTACAAAATAAGTTTAACTGTAAGATAACATTTAAAAGATTTCTTTGAGGTATCCTTTTAGTTACTCTAATTTGCACTGTGATCATGTAGTTTTCCACAAGAATTTCATTCCCTAATTATTGGGCTTATAACCAAAATGTCATTAATGCTTTAATATAATCTTCCTTTGCTTCAGAACATTATTTTTCACTTTGACTTAGCAGACCTTGGATGAGCAAGACTAATTCTACGTATACTCACTGAGGCTATTGAAGCCTCAGGGAAACTGGTTTCTCTCATGAATTGCCACTTTTAGGAATCCCTGACAGTCAGGGCAGGAGGTCTCCTTCACTTCCCAGTCCCTGGAGATAACAGGACTCCAGGCCACTGGACTGGAAGAGTGAACGTTCAACCCTGAGGGTCAAGAATTCCACTAGGCAGCAATTTAGTCCACATTTGGACCCATGTGAGAAAGCAGGATTACTAATACCAGTAGGAGAGGAGACAGGGATGTCTCAGGTTTGCTTTCCCCTGAGCTAGAGGGGCAGAAGATGTTATGAAATAATCATAGGCAAAGGCAAGTGCTGAGGTTAGGCTTGAAGTGACCATAAACGAAGGTAACTTCAGTTTAAAATTCACACTTACAATAGTGGGTTTAGCCTAAATCTACCCAGTAATAATTCAGTTATTGTCCTTCTGCTGTTTTATAACATAAAGGCATCTATAAGTGATCTTAACTCATTATAGTTTCCAGTAAGTTTTCACTTTAAGGCGAATTGGGTAACTTTATTACCCAAGCCACAAGAATTTTATTAGTAACTTTGCTAAGTTTTGTCTTTTCTAGCAGTTGAAACAATTCCACTTGTGATTTATACATCAAATCCGCTCACAAGGCAGTATTGACATTGAAAGACTCATTTTTAGGTTACCTTTCACTATTATCCAATTTGTAACAGGTTAACCCCAAATCTGATTTCCTAGGCACAAACAAACTGACAAAGTTAAACACAGATTTCAAAGTTGAACACATAGTTGAGCACAGATTAAAACAGAAGAGAAAATTTTATACCCTTAGCATTTCTAGGAACTCTTTGATCTTAATTGATGGCACATGAGGTTTCTTATTTTCCAGGAGAGGTTTAGTAACTGGTTTAGATCTTGATCTCTATTCACACCTTTTATAGGTACTACTGAGCTTAAACTAATGGAAGTTTGAGGTGTATTTCCTCATTTCTTTAAGGAGACATGACATGAGCTTTCTGGCCCTCAGATCTATCTCTCCTCCTCTTTTACATTGGTTTAACTGAAATTCAGGGTCTTATATAGAGGCTGCTCTCATCTATTCTGTGGCCATGTAGACCAGTAGTAGGCAGAATTTTCTGATTCTTGAGAAGACACTCCTATGGGTAGTTTACTGGTAGGCTAGAGACCATGCCCATTATTCTAGGAAGAACGAAGAATGAAGAGGCACTTTTTTAGTTGACTGATCTGGTATCCCAGAGTCCAAGTCTGATGAAAATGTTCACCACTCCAAATAATTTGGAGCTGATGTTCTGGTTCCAGCATCCTGAAATCCAGAGCCCGAGGCTCACAGGTGTCCCTGTGGCCGACTTAGGTCTTGGGACATGCCTGAAACCCCGAAGTTCAGATCAAAGCACCCAAGCCGAATTGGGAGATGAAGCAGTTGCCCAAATGGAAGCATCTGAGATAAGTCTCAGAGGATGTTTGGCTGCTCTCTGAATGGATAGGCCCAAAGAATTTCTTGGGGGCCATTCAGAATTTTGTCTCTGGTTCCCAGCATGCTAGGAATCAGAGACCCTGTCACCAGGTATTTCTGAGGCCACTGTGGACTTGGGAGACAGACCAAATAGATCTTGGGGTCAGTTTCAGACTGAAGCTGCCAAGCCCAATAGTGGTCCTTCTTCCTATTCTTACAGAGGCCTTTCATTCTAGTCTTATGACTTTACTGTTTGGTAGTTTCCCAGTTAGACCAGCCATCAAAATGCCATTAAATGAGTAGAGATTAATTGTTCTAGCTAAGAGGACATGAGGCCCTGAGGCAATAACTTCCTCCCTAACATAGGCATTTTTAGTTTTACACTTTTCAAGACATTCTAAAGCATTTTAACACAAACCTGTAATGAGAAATTCAGTAGTAGGAAGTAGGAAGGTAAAATATGGGTAAAGGTTAAGAGTGAGAGGAGCCCTGGCTGTGACCCTCTGGGGAAGGGAACTCCCATGGTATCAATCTTGGCCCTAATTTCTGCCACCTTCCCACCCCATCCCAGAACAGGTAGCTGGGTGTGGTCAAATAGGAAGGCGGGCCTGCAAAGGTGTGGACCCATGGAGAGGGTAAGCCCCCAGCTCTGAGTCATTACCTGCCACTGCCAAGGGGAGAGGGTGGTAGAAGGCAATGGCCTGAGCAGCCACCTGGCTGCTAAAAGTGCTTGAAAAAGGAGTTTTGCAGTGCCCAGGACTCAGCTGGGGGGCCTCTGTCTTGGCAGGGCCCTGTTTTGAGCCCCTGCCCTGTGTCTCAGCCCTCCCAGCCTGGATCAGGTCTCACAAGCCTGGACATGTGACACAGATGCAGAGAGTTCCCATGACCCAGCCTCTTCCCTCCCAGGAGTTTGTCCCATGGGAACTCATAGGCAAACCTGTTTAAAATGGATAAGCAAAAGAAGGCATTAAACAGGCTGTAGGCCATAGTTTCACTCACCAATAATCTCCTGGGTGGTAACACCAAATATGTTACTGGATTTTGTCTAGGTTCTTGACACCTTATGCTACAGAAATGAATTTCAGAGCATATCGGGTTAGTTAGGCCAGTGATTTATTAAGGTAGGGAAGGAAGAGAAATCAGAGAAAATAATAGATCATGGGTCTCCAGTCGAGAATAAAGGGATGAAAAGTGATAAAAAAGGCTGTTTAATAGTCTACAACTTCCCATTATAGATTATAAATGCCCTTGTATATTGTTCTCTTGTATATTGTTCTGCAGGGGGGACATGGTGAGAGCAGGGTGCAGAAGCCAAGAGAGACCAGAGAGGAAGAGATCTTTGTGCCTACTTTTAAACCATTAATTATTCTGCCACCTTGCTAATGGCATGGGAGGAGTTCCAGCTGTTTGCGATTTTGATTGATTACCCCACCCATCAATCCCCTGGGTGGGCCCAATGATAATGTCCCTGAAGAATATCCAGGGCTTTTCCTGGCTTCCAGAAGGAATCTCATTCTGGGTGGCAGAAATCTCATGAGGGTCTTCCAGCAACCATCTTGGAGGTATTGATGTCCACATGGACTTCTTGCCAGGTTCCAGATCTGTCTACTGATTCCCTCTATGAAGCCTGCTTCACTACCAGCAATGCTTGGGCCAGGTGAGATATCAGTAGGACAAGAATGTCTCACATCAGTCACATCTCAGTCCAGGCAGCCACCTTACAGGGGTCCACACAGTCTTTTTCCTGAAGGGTCCCTGCCTCCTCCTCCTGCATATAAAAACCCAAGTCCCTCACACCTCAGGGAATTGTGACTATTGAAACAATTCTTATCCAAGAGCAATGTGCACTGGTGGCCTCTTTTGCTCTTAGTTTCCACACCATAGTTATTGATGTTTTAACACATTGGCTGGAAAACAGAAACCCTGATCAATTGTATACATAAAATCACAGATGATCCCCATCTGCCCTTCCTCATGATCTAGGGATCAGTGGTCTCTGTGTCCTCAGGTCAAGCATGTCATCAGCCCCAGGAGTGGCCATTGACCAGCCATCCTGTGGTCTTCCCCTGCCATCCTCCTTCCATAGGCCTCCCCAGACTATCTCAGCCAGAGTCAGATACCAAAGCAGAGATATAAGGAAGGGCAGTCCCAGGATAAAAGTCTCACCCCTAAATATTTCACCACATGGACACTTCGCCTAAAATACTCATTGAATTTCAGCCCCAATATTGTCTGGCTTTTAGTAGGTCTTTGTAAGCATGTTCAGAGTCAAGGCCCTGGTGGATTCCCACTTTTGCAGGAGGGAAGTAGCTGTTGATGAGATAACACCTGGAAGTAGGTGCCCATGTGTCCTGGGAAAGGCACCCACCTGAGGAGGTAGGTGTCCTTCCCTGTGGCATTCAGCTTGGGAAGTACTTACCTGTAGAGACAAGACATCACTTGGTTATTCCACAGTAAGCTTCTGTGATTAGATGGAAGGCTGTCAAGGCAGGTTAGTGCTAGTTCCTGGAGGTGGCTATAATCAAGATCTGTTAGTTATCTGTGAATGATTTCCTGTAGATGATTTCAGGATTGGTTCATCACTTAAGATGCAATCCTTAGCCTTTGCTCCTAAACCCACTAGCAGATTTTACTTACTTCTTTCAAATGCAAACATTCTGAAAGCTAGAAGCTTCAGTGTAGTTGGAGCATGGGATATAGATACAGGCTCCTCACCACTCAAAGCCTTCTTCCAACTACCTCATCCCCAGGTGGCAGGTTAAAAATTGCACGGCCTCTGGGAAACCTTCCAGTCTGGGTTATTCCCATTCCTCACTTTTCCTAGCCCCCTTTGAGAATCACTGACATGGAGGCAGAAATTTAGCTTCTAGCCAGAAGAAAGTTCTAGATCTCTGTGGGCATCTCCTGAAAGGACAGGGTGGAGGGTTGATGGGCAGGAGGGAGGGTGGGCTCTGAGAAGGCAGGGCCTCCACAGAGGGAGCCAAGCAGCTGGGGGGCAGGAGGGTCACTTGGAGTGGTGGACAGCACTATGTCAGAGATGTCTGATCGTGATGTCCCTGGTGCCACAGCCAGAGACTGGCCCCGGAAGCCTGAGCTGGGATAAATATGGACAAAGGGGTGTAGGTGCAGGGAGGGTGCTCTCTGGCTCCCCATCACATGTTCTCCTGCTGGGACCCACCCCCTCTCCAAATCTGAAGCCAGGACTCAGGTCTCTGCTCCCCTCCCAGACCCATCCTCTCTGACCTTGGGGCAGCTAAAGGAAAGCAGAGGAACACCAGGCAAAGCCCCTTTGGGGTCAGAAAGGAAATACCACAATTCACATGCTCAGTGACCACACGAAGTGCTTTAGCAGAATGAGCAGCTGTAGGGAATTTAAATAGAAGATTTTGGAGTTGACCCAGAAGACATGACCACTAGATGGCAGTAGCGCACAATCTAGTCATAGGTGTTTTTTTGTTGACTGAGGCCTTATAAGCATCCATGCCTAGCCTATTAATTAAGGGCCTATGTTGTGCCAGTTTCCTACACTTACTTAACTCAATAAGCATTTTTTTTTTTTTAAAGGTTTTATTTATTTATTCATTCATCACCCCCTTGCTGCTTGTGCTCGCTGGGCCAGCCAACCACGCCGTGCGGGCGGGCCCGCCCCCACCAGGAGGCCCCAGGAACCGAACCAGGGCCTCCCATATGGTAAACGGGAGCCCTACTGATTGAGCCACAGCCGCTTCCCTCAATAAGCATTTTTTTAGCCATTTAGTATTAACCGGCTTTGCATAACCTTGTGGAGGGCCAACAGTTCCCTGTGTCCTCTATGGGGTCCTGATTCCTCCCAGACTCCCCAGATACACAGTTTCCCCATTTTGCAGCTCTCATCCTTTGAGCAGAAGATACAGATTAATGCAATGTGGTGACCACAGGGTCATGTTGGACCTGGGCATCCCTGTTTAGTCCTGGTGATAAGGATGAAGGTAGAAACTCAAACTACATTCAGATGTCTTTACCTCTTGGTAGGTATTTTATTTAGAGGATTTCTGTGAACAGGAAATCCAGTTAGGAGAGTTTGGTATATACATGAAATAAAAAAACTTGTGTATTGTATTCACCGAAATAATAAAACAATAGAGGAACTTCTGTGACTGGGACAGCCAGGTAATTGGCTTTGAATTGTTTTGTTTTTATTTTTTTTGAGATTCTCGTGTGAGGTATTGAACCTGGGACCTCATATGTGGGAAGCACAGCCTTCCCACAGACCAGGAGAAGTGTGGAGAAGATTTGGAGAAAGGCAGAGGATCGCTCATTCAGTGCTGGTGGGATTGTAAAATGGCAAAGGGCTCTGGCCAGCAATGTGGGAGACAGTTTGTGGGTTCTTCAGGAAGCTAAGTAAGGAGTTCCACCCAAGATCACAGAGGCATGATTTACAAACAACACCTGATGTGAAGAGGGATGGTTTCTAAAGAGGGAGTGGGAACCAGGTCAAGTCCAGGGTCTTGTCTGACCCATGGCCTGCCACTGGCCATTCCTGTTCTTGTCCTGCCCAAACCCCAGCCCCCTCCCCTCCCAACACCGCAGATCACCACATTTGCTTTATGATGTATGCACTACTATTGAGAGGGATCCTGTCCTGTTTCAGATCCAAGGACTGCTGTATCCTCTGGTTCCCAATAGATGTGTATCCTTCAGATGAAATAAACATTTTCAGTGTCCAGTGTCCATGTTAGGAAGCCACTGGGTTTTGCATTTTCTCATTAAGAGAATGAAACATAAATTATTTTCATTTCATTTTATTTGGAGGTATTAAAAAAGTAATAGAAATCCATATCACACAGCTATCATGACTACCTGAGTGGCTAATTTTGTTTATCTTCCCACATCCTCACCAGTCTGAGTTATAGGCAAATAGATACCTACAGAAAAAAGTCTCCTCACTTTCCCATTTTCACACCTCTAGTGCATTCTGTGAAAAGACAGGGAACCCATGTATGTCTAAATCTATATCTTCATTTTTAAACTTTTCCCATTTGTCATGATGCCACATAATTTGGTGGCTCCCTAATGCATATACAGAAGATAAAAAATAATAATTAAAAGCAACTTCATAATCAGAGCATTGATGGCCAGTGGCTCCTTCGCTGGCCATTGCTACCCTATATACTAGGCAATGAAGGGAAAATGGTGGGTTGGAAAAGAGGACTCACCACCAGTGTACATGTGGCCCTCTGCAGGGGGTACTCTATTTAATTCAACTGCAAGAGACAGAGAGAACCCATTTTCAAAAACAGCTGTGAGAGCCAATAATGAAAACAGAAACTTGCCAAACTAGAGTTATCCAATTTGAAATGTACTGAAGAAGTTCTGAAATACTTCCTTGAAGAAATACAGCTCAGTGAAGGAGTTCCTAGCCCCAGGTGAATAGGAGAAGGCTGTGAAGCATTTGACCAATGCCACTGCCCTGTGTGACCAGCCACAGCTGTGATGGCCAGTTTTACCATAAACTCTTCCTCCACCAGTGTTCCAGGTGCTACTGACTAAGCTCCTGACAATGCTTCAAACTCAGAACTTGGTGGAAGACCATGTGGAATGAAAAACAAATGTGGGGATCCTAAAATCTCAATTGAGGGGGCAGATGTGGCTCAAATGGTTGGGCATCTGCCTCCTATATGGAGGGACCTGGATTCAATCCACAGGACCTCCCAGTAAAATAAAGAAAAATATAAAAGGCACATGAGCTGCCAGACCCCATGCATGGGCATGCCAGGCCCTGCCAAACCATGAAGCAAGATGATGACATAACAAGAGAGAGATACAAGGGACAGCCAAGATGAGACATGCAGAAAAACCAGGAACTGAGGTAGCACAGGTGGCAGAACACCTCTCTACCACATCCAAGGTCCCCAGGATTGAATCACAGTAAAGACAGGGGGAGAAAGATGAGAAGATAGGGCAGGAAACAGACACAGAGAATTGTCCAGTGAATGGACACACACAAAAACAGCAAACAGAGGGGAGAGGGGGTTAAAATGTTTAAAGTAAATAAATAAATCTTTTTTAAAAATCTCAATTGAAAGTATTTAAAAAATACTCAGAAGATGAAAACTCTGGGAGAATAAGAGCAAATGTGCTTGATACAGACACAAAAACCACACTAAAACCTACCCAGGTTAATTTTTTCTTAATTTGTGTAAATCCACTTGTTTTTATACTTATTTTTCCCAGTGAAAAGTTTATTTTGATGAGGGCTTTGTATATTATAAATACACAATTTTCTAGTTATTGAAATTTGAAATACCATGGCTTTTGTGTTTTCCTAAAATGTGCAATTAAAATGTATGTACATTTATTTAACAATACTTAGGGTAAAAATATTAAGTGCTCCATTTTGAAAGAGAGGGAAAAATATATGTATTTATAAATATATATGCAAAAGCTGAAGAAAATGTATTTTAAGTGAGTATACTTTGCTATATATGAGAAAATTGGATGAAGACTTGACTGTTTATCCAAACTGAGCATTTAAATATTTTGAAAGATTAAAACACTTTATAATGGAAAATGTGCCTTTCTGCTCACTGACTGTGTTGCAGTGGGCCCCATGCCTCTCTTTCTAAGCCTGGTATTCACAAAACTGGCATATCTGTGATACCAGGGCCAAGAGGTGCCTAAAACAAGAAAAGGGAAGGAGCTTTTTTGGAGCATCTGTATCTGTGATGTGTAAATTATTTTTAAAATATCAAGTTCATGTAAAAATAAAATCTATTTTATTGATGGCATCTTAACAGATATTAACATTTCTTGGGTTTTCATTTTACCATATACTTTGCCACTGAAAATTATTCAAAAGTGCTTTCCTTTTAGTTTCTATATTCTTTACCTTGGTGTTTACACTGTTGAGGATTGTCAGCCAATGTTTGCAAGCAATTTTAAGTAATTTTTAAAATCTATTTGTGTGTGTTAATGTTAACCAGTTTTAATTTTGCTATGGTTTTTTGGAAGAAATACACTTTTGTTATTACTGCTGTAAGATGTAATATAAAATGTATATACTCTAAACTGAAGGCAGCCTTTTTAAGGAATAAATTATTTGTTTGGCTTATTGTTGGAGGTTCAAGTTAGTGACCATGAAATTAGGTTACCTGCACATGAAAACCAAAAAGGTAAAAGTATGAAGTTGTTATAGTGTTACTTTTTCTAACTAATACCACTTAGTTTACTGAGAGATGTTATTTTAGGCTACAGTAAGATATTTGAATATTTTTAAGTACTTATGAAATTTAGTACTCTACCAATTATTTTTTAAACATCTTTTCTTCAGATACGGCTGTAAAACCAAGAAGACTGGTTTTCATTTCAGTGTTTAATTGCATTTTTAACTTCAGGTTGGTGGGAATAAAGATTTGAGGAAATCTGTGGCAGAAATCACTGAGATAAAATGCTCAACACATTCTTCTTTCCAAGCTAAATTTTGTGGGAGTGGGTAGAGAGGGAATTTATCAGGAGACTAAGGTATGGGTCTCTGGCTTAACAGTGGCAGCTGGAAAGCACAATGTATAAAAGTATCTTAGATGGGAGGAGGCCTATAATGTTGTGTTTGGAATAACAAAGGTCTGTATCTCAGTGTTTTCATTTTGTAATTGTAATTGCCCTTATAGCAAAATCTAACCTGTTAAGCATCTTCTGGCTATGGTTACCTTGATAGGAACAATATCATACCAAGTCTCTAGCTTTTGAGTGGTTTTTTAAACACCTAGTTTTACTACACACTCTCTGAAGAGTCAGATTACTAATGCATTCGAGTATATTAAATTATCACACAGTTGTAAGCTTACCAAAGTGAAACAAAAGAAATCAAGGAATGAGTTCTGTCCTCTGCCTCCTCCTCCCACCACTCCCTAAAAGATTAGTTGAACTTCCCCCAACTGCACATAAAGCAAAAGAAATCCCACTAGATGTGTATTTCTTGCTTCCTTCATATTCAGAATGTTTATTTCCATCCCACTACCTCCAAAAGGAGGCAGTTTCAAAAACGTTCATTAGTGACTTCTGTTAAATGCCATTCTTACATTTACTATGTGTGTTTGTGGGTGAGTATTGACCTTGCTGCTTTAAATCCGAGTCCATATATTATGGTCATTGAAATTAATATCTCTTTGCTGTTAGAAATTTATTTTACAGAATTGTGCTAAGACATTTAGAAAAAGAAAATGGAATCGCTATGGTAAAAACCAAGTTGGTCCTAAAACTTATTTAGACATCATTTGGCTGTTACACTTTTCTTTTAAAACTGCAACAATTTATTTATTTGTATTGCTCTGCTTTGGAACTGTTATTATATAAATGCTTGTCTACTATTTCTAATTTTACAAAAATAAAATTATTATTTAGTTATCCACTAAAAAAATGACAGGTTGCAAAAGTTAAACTAATCACAGTCCCAGGGTGAGCTCCCAAATACTCCAATACCCTGGGCAAGGGGTGGGGTCAGGGTGGTGGGGAGGGTGGAATATTATTCAGGTGTAAAAAGGAAGAAGTCCTGATGCAAGAGACAACATGGATGAATCTTGAGGACATTATGCTGAATGAAATGAGCTAGGCACAAAAAGACAAATATTGAATGACCTCAATGCTATGAACTAAGTATAAAATGTAAATTTATAGAGATAGAATCTAGAATATAGGCTACCAGGGGATATATTGATTGGGTCAGGGAATAGGGAGCTAATGCTTAACTTGTACACAATTTCTATTTAGATTGATTGGAAAGGTTTGGAAATGGAAAATAAAAAGTGAAAAACCAGGGAGAAGGGTTGGGATATATGGCAATCCTCTATACTTTCAATGTAACTGTCCTGAAATCTAAAACTTCCCTAAAATAAATTTAATAGCTTATTATATGAAGTTTAAAAAAGTAAAACAAATAAACAAACAACCTTCTTAACACAAAAGTAGAAGGGAATTTCCTTAAACGGATTAAGCTCGTCTAATATGAACCTATGGTAATGACCATACTTAACACAGGATTTGGGGGAGATCAGCTTTTCCCCAGAAATCAGAACCAGACAAAAAAGCCTGCTCTCACCACTTCTATCCTACCTTGTGGTGGAAGGCCAGTCAGGGCAATAAGGCAACTAGAATGAAATGAAAATATTAGATATTCATGGATGCTGTTATTACATGAATGGAAAATCCACCACAATCAACAAATATTACAATCAGTAAGAGAACACAACAATCTGGGTACAGGCTCAACAAATAAAATCAACATTATTGCTGTACATCAGCAACAACTAGAAAATAAAGACTGGGAGAAAATATCATAACAAATCAATAAAGGATTAATTTACAAAATACTTAAACCCTATATGAAAATCACAAATGACTCTACAGACAATGAAGAGAGTATATGAAGAAAAAGAAACATGCAGGGGCCAATAAACATTTGGAAAACTGCCTGTAGCAGGAACTGCAAGATCCAGGTGTACAGGATGCCCATAGCGCCCAGGGAGGGTGGGATCCCAGTGAAGTCAGTGAGTAAAATAGGGAATCAATAGATGGATCTGGAACCTGGCAAGAAGTCCATGTGGACATCAATGTCCCCAAGATGACTGCTGGAAGACCCTCATGAGATTTCTGCCATTCAGAATGAGATTCTCTCTGGGAGCTAGGAGAAGCCCCGGATATACTCATTGGGCCCACCTGGAGGATTGATACATGGGATAATCAATCAAAACTGCAAACATCTGGGACTCCTACCGTGCCATTAGCATAGGGGTGGAATAATTAGTGGTTTAAAAAGCAAGCACAAAGGTCAAATCTCTCTCCTGCTCTCTCCCACTCTCTCCCAAGCCCCTCTTTGCTTCTGCACCCTGCTCTCACCATGTCCCCCCTGCATGGAACAGCATGCAAGTAAAAGCTGGGCATTTATAATCTATAATGGGAAATTGTAGTCTATAAATCAGCCCTCTTTATCACTCTTCAGCCCCTTACTCTCTACTGGGGACCCATGATCTGTTATTTTCTCCCATTTCTCTTCCCTCCCTACCTTAATAAATTACTGGCCTAACTAACCTGACATGCTCTGAAATTCATTTCAGCAGCATAAGTCAAGGACCTAGACAAATCTGGTAACACCAGGACCAGAGAGAGGAGACAGTGGGGGAGGATCTCTGCCACCCTAAGGCTGGTGGCAGATGCTGCTCACTTTGCCCCTCCCTCCAGGATACCCCATGTGACTCCCTCTCCCTCCTGCAAGCTAGGAAAGTTTAGGATTGGCTCATTCTTCTCCTATGACCTGCATGTGATAACACTTGGGGGACATTCCCACATTTCCAAAACTTCTTTGAGGTCACTTAAATAAGTTGTGCAAGAAATGCATTCTGAATATGTTCAATAGTGAAGCAGATACACAGAGAGTATTTCCTGTTTGAATACAGGGTTTGGGGATTCTTGGTGCAACAGGTTGAAACAATGAGGTATTGTATTGTACTTGATATAATTCAGGAAAGGGACTCCTTGCACCATCACACCAACAGAGCATGTGCCCCACCTGCCTGGGATCCAGCATGAGCATTTTTCATCAGAGGTAAAGTGATGACAGTATTTCCCTCTTCCCTGTGGGTCACTGTGCCCTGAGGCCAAGGGTGGTCCCTCCAGGGATGAAGCATTTCACAGAAAGTGAGAAAATGCAATATCTGGAAAAAAGCAATCAATGGCAAATGTGCTAGAATATGGGAAGAATGGATAGGTAAAATTTTGATCATATGTTTTAAAAGAACCAGGAAAAATCCTCACCAGTAGTTCACCAAACAGAATACCTGAGGTTTTATTTCAGGGAAATGAGCACTTTGAAATGCATGGAAACAATCTGCTTCCAGCTTCTACTTATCCCCTCAATCAGAATCCCAGAGTTCTATAACTTGCATAGAATTGAACCTTCATTCTCAATCTTGCAGAGGTTAGTTCCCTGCCACAATAATCTTTCAGCTTTACCTAAGACAGTGAATAAAAGAAACTTCTTATTCACAGAATGAGAAACAGGCATTTTTACAATTATCTTTCTGGGATACTGGAAACCATGACAAGAACTCAATAGAAAGAAATCTTGGAAATCTGAATGTCTATGTGCTTCATGGGACTATACACAATTCAAACTTTTATTATTAAGGAATTTCACTGCTTCAGGCAATGTACAGGGTCTGGGAAAAGAAAGGTGGGAAAACAGGTATTATTCTGGCCTTAGGGAAGAATGAGATGGTGAAATACCATTACATGCTTTTGAGACTAGTTAAAAAAGAGAATACCAAATAGTGGCATAAATGCAGAACAATGCTCGCGTGAATGCAAAACACAACAATATAGACACACTGGAAGACCGTGTCAGTTTCTTATAAACTTACCAAATGACCCTGTAACCCTAGTTCTACCTATTTCCTCAAGTGAATTGAAAGTAATTTCACACAAAGTCCTGTACACAAATATTGAAGCAGATTTGTTCTTGGTCACCAAAAACTGGAAAAAATGACAATATTCAACAGGTGGGAAAAAAGACAAGAGAAAGGATTACTAAGTAATATGCAGCCCGAGCAGCTGCTCTCATCCCAGGGGGAAAGAGAGACAATTAAATAGTAACAGGAAAGCAGCAAAGCCCTCCTCTATTTACATAAAAAAGGAGAGACACACCCAAACACACCTGGCCTAACCTCCAAGGCAGATGCCTCCTGGCAATAATTTACGAAGCCCAAATTTACTTAAAAAGATGAGAAGATGCAATTGGGAGAGCATTTCCTTGAGCTTTCAGATAGACTAGACCAGAGTTCATCCCCAGAGAGGACCCCCTTGACACAGTCAAGGAACTTTTTTTTTATAGGGACACCTCTCCCCTTAACCAAGGCCCCAACTCACAGCCAGACTAGGGACCAGGTGGAGAAACTGGCAGGACCTGAGCAGTTCTCATGTCAGTCACAGATCCTGGCTTATCAGGCCCAAGTAGCCTCCTAAAGGGCCCCTTACCTGGAGCGCCCCTGCATATCAAAGGCCCAGTCCCCTGCCTCCCTGGGAATTGTGCTGATTGGAACAATTCTTATCAAACAACCATGCCTAGTGATGGCTACTTTTGCTCTTATCTGCCCACTATGGGATGCATAAGCCATTGTATAAAACACTGACCACCCTGCAGCTGGGGCCAAAGGTGGGTACCAAGTTGATGGCCCCAAGGGAGCCCAGCCTTCCAGTCATCCCTTCCAAGGCACCAGACCAGTGACTAAGGCCATCAGGGCTTATGAAACCTGACCTAACACTGATAAGGAAAAGTCATTGCAGCCCTACCCCTCCCCCTTTTCCTGACAAGAATCTCCCACCTTAGAACTGGAACCTGCATTTCTGGCTCTGTAACCCTGCCACTTGATTTCGAAACCTGCAAATTCTGCTTCTGTAACCATCCTTGTTGCCTAAGGTAATGGAAAATTCCACCCGCCAACTCGCTAGCCAATGAATGGGAGCCTGCAGACCCTAATAAAAACTCCAGAAAACTGGGGCTGGGGGCCCAGAATTTGGAAACCGAACTTTCCTCTGGGCCTGCGCACACAATAATCCTGGTTCCTCTGCTCTCTCTGAGTGCCGGTTTGGGTTTTGCATCATGACAGCCACAACATTTGGTTCCCTGACCGGGAAACCCAACAGAGCAGGCCCATTGTGCTCCAGCTTGGGACCGAAGGGCACGGCCAGTGGTGATCTCCGAGCAAACGAGGTAGGAGGTGGGTGCCTCCTGTCATCTTGACGGGACCTCCTTCTGAGGCGCCCCCCCACCCCACCTGGGCCGCGTCCCCACATCCCAGTCAGACTCAAGGGAGAGAGATGGACTGAACAATATCAGAAGACTTCGGAAAGGTAAGCACCCGGGTGTCAAGCCCCAGTCAGGCCCGTCTCCGGATGGAAGAGGAGACTGATCACTTCCTAAGGTCTTGCATGACGAGACTCCAGTATAGGGCAATCCTGTGGGAAGGATTGTTTAACCTCTGAGTGATTGTGTGTGTGAATGTGGACGGTAGGGGCTTGCACCTATCGTACCAGTTTGTGACCCCACAGCCTGTGCCACGGGGTCAGAGTGGACCCCACCCTGTTTCCACGGCTACATCATCCGGCATAACAGCACACCCAGAAAAATGTCTGGACGCCTTAACTAAGATGAGCCTAAGTTCCCATGAGGGATGTGGACAGGCGGGCACCTGAGTGGCCTTGAAAGTGGCACCTCACCTTTGTCTGTCTTGCGCCACCGACACAGGGTATGGGCTCATCACAGTCAAAACCCACCGTCTTGAACTGCATGCTTAAGAACTTCAGGAAGGGATTTTCTGGAGATTATGGTATCTGGATGAACCCTGGCACCCTCCGAACTCTATGTGAGTTGGAGTGGCCCACTTTTATCATCAACTGGCCCTCGGAAGGGACCCTAGACGTAGCCAAGGTCTGTGCGGTGTGGTTAGTAGTCACTGGAACCCTAGCCACCCAGATCAGTTCCCCTATATTGACTCCTGGTTAGAAATAGCCCAGACTCTGCCCCCTTGGGTTTGCTTGTGCATTGGAAAGAAGGGACAGAGCAGGGTCTTAGTTGCGCAACAAGCAAGGCACCAGAAAACAGTCATTCATCAGGGGTCCTCGGAAGAAGACCTGCCACTGTCCCCACTGCAATATGTGCCAACTGCCCCAGCCCTTCCTTCTGGCTTAGGAGCAATGGCGGGTCTCCCAGAGATGACTCCTCCTTCAGTCTCCCCTCCCAGCCTGGAGGTACAGGCAAATCACGCGGTGACACCACCCCGGCCCTTGCAGAACTGACGACCCTACCAGAGGGGAGTCCTGCAACCCCATTGACAAGGAGACTCCGATCGGTGCAGCCCGCATTGCAGATGTCCCTCCGTGAGACACAGGGTCCACCCCGGCCTCAGGACAAGAGCAGGCCCCTACTCGTGTCCTAGACCTGGAGGATTGGGCATGGGTGGCGGCATTGGAAACTAAGCCTAACTGGGACTTTAACACTGAACAGGGACTGGCTGCGCTTCAACTATATCAGGTGGTGCTCCCCTGAAGGGTGCAAGAAGGGGCTAAACAACCCATGAACATGACACACCCTTCGACCCAGAAGCTCCAGAAAACCAGAAGATGGTGAACACCGCTTTTGTGGCACAAGTGGTGGCAGACATCAAAAAAAAAAAACAACAAAAAAAACTTCAAAAGTTGGAAGGATTCGTGGGCTTGAACATCTCTCAACCACTAGAGGTCGCCAACAAAGTGTTCGTCAATCAGGATGAAGTCGCCCAGCGGGAAGCACCAGGAGAATGCCTCTGGCCAGAGACCAATGCACTTACTGCAAAGAGAGTGGGCATTAGAAAAATGAGTGCTCCCAGAAATCTCAGACACCAAGAGGAAGCACCCCTAAAAGAAAATATTGACCAGAGCCCCAAGACCACCTGATTGGGCTGGCAGGACTCAACCCTGAATAGGGGCGACTGGAGATCAGTCGAACTGATGGCCCTTTTGCCAGTCAAGAACCTGCCAACTCGGCGGCCATGAAGTAACTCATGAGTTTCTGTACCTGCCTGAGTGCCCGGTTCCCCTGCTTGGCAGAGATCTCCTAACCAAACTTGGGGCCCAGATTACCTTCAAACCTAAAGGCTCAGCAAGCTTAAGCCTCAGAACCAGTCTCACTCTCCTCGTCACCGTGCTCCGAAGTGAAGAATGGAAACTTCACACGGAAGAAAGTTGCTGGAAGGGAACCCAAACAACCCTCCTCCAACTTTTAACATGGACTGGGTGGAGAAAGGCTCAGATCTGTAAACAGCTGGTCAAATACCTAAAGTTCAACATCTTGCGAAGGCTCCGGACGCTAGGACCCAAGTGGAAAAGGGTGATCTGCTCCATCCCCACACCCACCATGAAAAGACAGCTCCATTTCTTGGAGCGGCAGAACCCTGCCGCATCTGGATTTGTGGATTTGCAGCAATGGCCAGACCCCTTTACGAAACTCTGGCAGGCCGGAAAGGGGATCTCTTGCCTGGGGAAAAGTCCAACAGGGGCTTTTCAAAACATCGGAGAAACAACTCAGCCAAGCTCCCCCCTTGGGGCTTCCAAATGTGACTTGAGACTTTAACCTGTTTGTACATGAAAAAACAAAGCAGCACAGGCCTCAAAGTTCAGGGAAAGTTGAGCACATGAATCGAACCCTCAAAGCCACCCTAGCAAAGTTCTGCCAGGAAACTGCCCCCCCCCCAGGTAGATTCACTCCCTTTGGCCCTTCTCTGAGTTAGGTGCACCCCAGGACCCACAGGCTACTCTCCCTTTGAAATTCTGTTTGGGCAGGCACCCTCAATTGTCCGGGCGTTCAGAGGAAGTCTCAGGCTTCCGGGGGAGGCCAACCTAGATTCCATTCTCCAGCAGCTTGGAGGAACTCTAGCTGAAATACATAAAACTGTCCTGTCACAAAACCTCATCCCCTTGGGACACCCGGTGCACCCTCATCAGCCAGGGGACCAGGTGTGGGTCAAAGACTGGAGGAAAGAACCCCTCCAGCCTTCCTGGACAGGTCCATATACTCTAATCTTTATAACTCCCACTGCTCTTAAAGTTGCAGGTATCACCCCCTGGATTCATCATTCCAGGGTCAAGAAGGCCCATCACGATAAGGAGCAGAACAGCTGGGCAGCCCAACTTGTACCCGACCACCCCAAGAGTGCGAATCACCAGAGATCCTTGAGCACCAACCCTGCAGAACACCAGCTGAATGGACCTCTGCTCCTGGTGGGGCCTGTGTTTATGCGGCTTGATCACCTTGGTGTTTGGAATTGGATTTGGGGCTGTGGCCCCCACAGACTGGACTGTTGTGAATAGAACCTTAATTGCTGTAGCATACTGGTGCATAGTAAGATGTTTCTGTGCCTTAGGCAGTTTTTCCTATTCTCCTTCAGAGCTGATGCCAGTTCCCAGCCCTGTTCCAGTTGTTACAAAACTGCCCCCTCTCTCAGCAATGGATAGGTTGAAACAGCTCACAGGGAAATACCAACCCTCCTATTCCTTTACCCACTGTACCTATGTGCCAGCAGAATGTTATAAGTTATCCGAAGCCTTAGTTTGTGAGGAAAGGGGGGACGTGTATCTTTCTGGGGGAAGAGTGCTATTATTATGTTAATGAGACAGGAATAGTCACTACCAAAGTAAAAGAACTTAAAGATCAAATCCAAAAGAGGAAAAACCACTTAAACGAGTTCTGGGGCTGGAACCTCGGACAGTGGACCTCTTGGCTTCTGCCCCTGGCTGGACCCTTATTCATCTTGCTCATAGTGGCCATCTTTGGCCCATGCCTGATAAAGGCACTCATCAGGTTCATTGAAACAACGATATCACACATAACTACCACCAAGATTCTAGCCCTAAGGGGATACAGTCCCCTGAGTACAGATGATGCCCTATGGGAATTATAAGGGCATCAAAGGGGGGGGGATGATAAGGAAAAGTCACTGCAGCCCTCCCCCTCCCCCTTTTCCTGACAAGAATCTCCTGCCTTAGAAGTAGAACCTGCATTTCTGGCTCTGTAACGCTGCCCGCTTGATTTTGTAACCTGCAAATTCTGCTTCTGTAACCATGCTTGCTTAATTGCCTAAGGTAATGGAAAATTCCACCCACCAACTCACTAGCCAATGAACGGGAGCCTGCAGACCCCAATAAAAACTCCAGAAAACTGGGGCTGGAGGCCCCAGAATTTGGAAACCGAACTTTCCTCTGGGCCCACACACATAATAAAGCCTGGTTCCTCCACTCTCTCCGAGTGCCAGTTTGGGTTTTTCATCGTGACAGCCACACCACCACCACCTGAAGTCCATCAGGCCTCCCCAGTGGATACCACATGGAGAAGACTCACCAAAGTGAACTTCTGTATTCCAACGAGTAGGATGGGGAAAATGGGTAATTGTACACAGCCAATGTTACAAATAAAAATGTATAAAAAAGACACGCAGTTACTATAATCGCTGATGAATTTGTCCATTATACATTTGTTCTCTTGAAAATTGAGATATGGAAGAAGACTGGGGACCAAGCTCCTGTATAGATCAATATATAGATATAGATGCAGCATGCACATATATTAATTACTTAGAACATTTCAGTAAGTTTGCACATGACAAAACATTTGCCAGTGATCTCATAGAAATTAGAATGGAGAGGTCATACAGCAGGAACGAATTTTAATTTTGACTTTATACAGTTTTCATTGCATGTCCCTGATTAAGACTGTTCCTTTGTCCTTAAATCCATATTTTTAGAAGTCTCCCTAAGTGTCTCTGATCAGAACCTCTTGGCTTCATTAACTGCTAGATATTTTCATATACAGTTCTCTAGAAGGGGAATCCTTACTCTCAGATATTAGGAAGTATGATCTTAGCAAGGTTTTCTGATCAGATAATCTATCAGACTGTTGATTTGATTTTGTTTTTGTTCATGAGGATTCTTTTGTGATTTTTGTATCATTCCCTACCTCAGTGTGTAATTAAATTTGGGACACTGGCAGCAAAGTATGCATTTCTAGATAAATATTAATATTATATTCATTAGACCACTGAACCAGTCTGAGTCAACAAATAGCAATCATTTTAATGGTTCCATTTAAGAAAATTGAAACTACTCCACTAAAACTTCCAGCTATCCTTAATGGCATTAAAAACAACTGAACCCAAATATGAATTGCCTTAAAATTCACTTATGATTTACAAAAAAATAAGTGTTATCAGTGATGTTGGTGAATATGAAAGCTTGCTGTATTTGGGGAATTTAATTTTTACAAATTTATTTCCAGCAAATTGCTTGTAGACAATGTGCTATGTTCAGTAATTGTGATGAAGCTGGCATTGTAGAAGAGACAATTCTGTAGATGAAAAGATACAACTCATTTCCTCATAGAATCCAGTATTTAAGTATTTAGAAGGACTGGCTCACTTATTCTTAGAATTACATTCACACATTCACATTCTGCAAAACTCTGAAGCAAATTAATATAAAGCTAGAGAATTAAATCATGATTTAGTTTTCTGTTTTCAAAAAAGTTTCTTGTGCTTTCCTAACACCTTACATGCTGCCATATAAGCATAGTTTAAAATGATACTTTTTCCTTGTATCAATTTCCCCCCTGGAATCTTGTTTCCACACACATACACACAAAAACATATTTTATGTCTAAGAGGAGTAGGAGTAGGTGAATGCAAGGAGCCCTTCCATAGCCCCAGTTTTGCCTCACATTGAGCACTTTGGCATGGGGATAATTACTGAAACTCTCTGTGTGCTTCTTCATCTGACAAGAAAGGAAAAAATGAGTCATTTTTGGGCTTTCCATGTGACAGTTAGGCCCTGACTCTCAAGGGAGTTCCAATACCTACTCTCCAGTTCATGGACTCACCCGGGACAACTAACAAGGAAATGATGATGGAAAACCACCATACCAAGGAACAGAGAAACTCTACAACTGCAAGCAAGAGAGTCCCATCCATCTGCCCCATGGGATCTAAGCCCCCTCCCAATTAGAGGTGGAGAGGGCATCATCATCCCAGAATCCTCAGGACTGGGAATGAACAATGGACTAGAGCAGACTTATTGTTATTCTAGCAATGGAAGAACTTATATCATTGATGTGGAGACAGTGGCCATCAGATGTTCTGAGTTGAGGGAAAGGGAAAAATAGGTTTAATATGGGGGCATTTTTGGGACATTGGAATTGTCATGAATGATGTTGAAATGGCAGATATAGGCCATTATATATCTTGTCATAATTTACAAAATTGTGCAAGAGAGAATTTAATAATCTACCCTTAGTGGCAATGCTCCAATATGTTTTTATCAATTGTAACAAATGTGCTACACTAATGAAGGATGTTGTTAATGTGGGAAAGTGTGTGAGGGCTAGGGAGTGGGGCATATGGGAATTCCTTACATTTTTAATGTACCAATTATGTAATCTATGTATCTTTAAAAAATAAAAATTTTTTAAGAAAGATGAGTCATTGGATTTAAACTTCCCAGTTAAAAGAAAAGAAATGTGCTCTTTAAACAATTGAAATCCACTATTAAAACTGATTAAAGCAGAGAATCTGTGAATGGAAGCAGGTGCAATCCCTGGACCTCTAGCCTCCACAGCAACCTCCATGTTGGCTGCCATCTGGAGAACGTTCTCTGATGCCCACTGGATTTTCTCCCTGTACTATGTTTTATCATTTTTCAAACCATGCATTTATGTAAGTACAGTGGTTGCAAATAAAATGTGTCACAGAAATAAGTTTACTCCTCCCATTTTATCTAAATTTATCCTACCTTGATCTAATAGCAGAAGCATGCTTTACAAAGTTGCCAAAGTGCTCTAGTCTTATTTTGTTTTAAATGTTTCGTCTGCATGCATATGTGTGTGTGCATGTGTGTGTGAGAGTAAAATTCAATGAAGAGCAGAGACCAGGCTCCACTGAGATCAGAAACACCTCTAATTTCAAGGCTCCATTCAGGCCTAACCAGAGAATTCTTGCACTTGGAAATTGTTTTCATTTTACATCAGAACTTGGGAAACATGTAAAAAAAAAAAAAAATGTACATGAGACATTCTGCCTGAAATGGGAGCTTAATCCTGGAAAAAGGACAGGTCTCCAAAGTTCAGAAATGGCTTTCAAGTTGGTCCACTGTGTTTGGACCTATATTGGGTTAGGCTATGAGTTCCTGAGTGGGGAAATAACCATCTTTTATTAGGCATTAGGCTATTGGCCATTAGGGAAATGCAAAGTCAAACCACAAAGGGATGTCACTACACACCTATTAGAAGAGATAAAATAATCAATAGTGACAATACCAAATGCCTTAGGAGATGCTCAGAGAGGATCCCTTCAACATTGTTGATGGGTATGAAAATGGGACAGCCACTCTGGAAGATAGTTTCTTAAATACAAAACAAAACAACACCCCAAAAAACTGTACTAAAAATGCAACTACCATAAGATGCAACAATTGCCCTCTTAGGTATTTATGCCAGAAAGCAAAATTTATGTCCACACAAAAACATGAATATTCATAGCAGCTTTATTTGTAATAACCCCCAAATGGAAACAGCCCAAAAGTCCCTTAATAGTTAAGCTTTTAAACAAATTGTGGTCCTTCCCTACCATGAAATATGAGGCAGCAAAAACAGCCACAAACTTTTGACACATACAACACCGTGGATAGATCCAGGTTGCTATGCCAAGTGAAAAAGCCAACCTTAAAAAAGTCACATATTAGATGATTCCATTTATAGAACATTCTCTAAATGACAAAATTATAGAGATGGAAAACAAATTAGTGTTTGCCAGGGGTTAGGAATGATGAAGATTAAGGTGGGGATATGAGGAAAGTGGATATGATGCAAGGACTGAATAATTCTGTACCTTGATGTCATAGTGGTTAGACAAAATTTCATCTGTGAAAAAAATGGAAAAGAAAAAAGAACTGTGTGCACATTTTATTCCAATTTCAATTTCTTGGCTTTGATATTGCACTATAGTCATATCTGAAGTTACTTTCAGTAGAAACTGGGTAAAAGATATATGAGACATCACAGTATACTATCTTTGCAAACTCCTGTGAATCTACAATTATTTCAAAATAAAAATAAAAAAAACAAGAAATTGCATTGCAATATACTTCAATGAAATGATATCAAAATAAAAATACTATTTAAAATTGCATCAAAATATAAAATAAATACATTTATGAATCTGAAAGATGAATAAGAGCAGTAAACTGATCACTTATTTTAATAACATTTCTAATAGAAAGGAAAAGTAAATAAATGGAGAGGGAGCCTATGTAAATGGACTCCAAAACATAGTATTGGTAAGGTCTCAGTTCTATCCAAATTGATTTATAGATTCAATAGAGGGAAGCGGCTGTGGCTCAATCAGTGGGGCTCCCGTTTACCATGTGGGGGGCCCCGGGTTCGGTTCCCGGGGCCTCCTGGTGGGGGCGGGCCAGCCCGCACGGCGTGGTTGGCTGGCCCCGCGAGCACAAGCAGCGGGGGGGGGGGGGGGGGAAAATGAATAAATAAAAAAATCTTTCAAAAAAACAAAAAAACAAAAAACAAAAAAACAAAAAAGATTCAATAGAAACCCAAGATCCCAGTAGGTTTTTCTGAAACTAAGGAACAGATTTAAAAATTCATATGGAAACGAAAATAACTTAGAATGGCCAAAAACTTTGAAATAAAAGAATAGATTTAGAAGATCTAAACCACCTGATATCAAGACAGAATTTAAATCTCCAGTATTCAAGACCATGATGCTTTGGCAAGTAAACAGCCAAGTTAATCTGTGAATCACAATACAGAGACCAGAAATAGCCCATACATGTGGTTAATAGATTTTCAGCAGATATGCTATGACAATTCAGTGGAGAAAGTATGGGCTTTTCAATAAATAGTGTTCAAACAAACACATATTGATAACAGAGTGGAATATGAAATGTAAACTCCAAAAGTTTTGTAAGAAAACTTATGAAAAAAATCTTCATATTTTTGACTTAGGTAAAGATTTCTTAGCCATGATATCAAAACCACAATTTCTAAATGAATAAAATTGGACTTCATCAAAATGAAGAACTTCTGTTATTCAAAAGACACAATGAAGAGAATTAGAAAATAAATCAGACTCCGAGAAAAGTTTTGAAAATCATATATCTGTTAAACGACTTGTATCCAAAATATAAGAGCTCATAGAACTAAAAAACAAAATAGGTAAAATATTCAAACACTTTAACAAAAAGACAATGTACTGATGTCAAATAAGCACCTAAAATTGATGCACAAAACTTTCAGTCTTTAGGAAACTGCAAATTAAAATCACAACACATCAACACCAATAGCTAAACTTTAAAAAGACTGAACATACCAAGTGTTGGCCAGGATGTGAAGGAACTGGAACCCTCACACAATGCTGGTGGGAATATAAAATTGTACAATCATTTTGAGAAAAATTGTAGTTTCTTTCAAAACTGAATAAACACCCATTATAAGTCCCCATCATTGAGAGACAGTTACCTCTGGGTCTGGTTGGCAGGAACCACAGATTTTCTGTCACCACTTGGAAAGTCCAGCATGGCCCCAAAATGGAGCCAAAAGGGAGCCCAAACTGGAAATTAAAACTCAAAATTTTACTTTATCAGAGATACCGAACATACTTAAAGATTTTGTTCAAAAGACAAACAGAATGGGCTAGAATGTTGGTGAGAGTAATATGGGGCCTGCTGCTATTATCCTAGAAAATATATAGAGGTAATTGACTAGTAAATCTAGAGACTGGGAGCCCATTTAAAAATTTTAAAAGGAAGGAGAAAGGCCTGTTCAGAGCTGACTGATAGCCAAGGCAGATGCCCAAGGCAAACAATTCATAAGGTTGGTTTTTTTATTTAAAATGAGGGAGATGATGCAACAGGGAGAGCATTTCTTTGACCATTCAGATAGAAGAGACCTGGAGAGCATCCTCAGCCCTGGGGAGGCCCCTTTGACTCAGTCATGGAACATTTTTTTACTGGGAAAACCCTCTCCCCAAGTTACCAGGCAGCCTGTGCTCAACCAAGGCTCCTACTAACAGCAAGGCTAGGGACCAGGTGAGCTTTTGGCAGGACATGAGAGGGTCTCATATCAATCACAGATCAGGCATGCGCAGCCACCCTATAGGGAACCACACAGCCCCTTCACTGGAGGGCCCTCACTTCCTCCTCTTGCATATCAAATGCCCAGTCCCCTGCCCCCAGGAATTGTGACTACTGAAACAATTCTTATCCCATAGTGATGCCTAGTAGTAGCCTCTTTTGTGCTTTTATTTCCCCACTGTAGGTAATGATACTTTAACACCTTGCCTGGAATACACATAAACCCTGACAATTGCATATATAAAATAGAATCTGGCCCCCATCTGCCTTTCCCCCTGACCTGGGGATCAGTGGTCTCTGCACATTTTGGCAAAGGGAGTTGTCAGCAAAGGCCAGTGGCCATTGATCAGGCATCCTCTGGACTGTCCCTCACCACCCTCTTTCCCCAGGCCTCCCCAGTACTTTCTCAGCCAGGGTCAGATCTCAAGCAGAGCTATATGGAAGGGCAGTCATGGTCTAAGTCTCTTCCCCCCATATGCCACCACCATGGACACCTTACCTAAAATACCAATTGAATTACAGCCCAGAAATCATCTGGCATCTAGTAGGTCTTTATAGGCATGTTCAGAGTTGAGGTCGCTGTAGGCTCTCATATATGGAGAATAGATTTTCTGCAGATATGCTAAGACAATTTGGTGTAGAAAACATGGGCTTTTCAATAATATGTTCAAACTGTTGTGGCCAGCCAGAAATAACCCAAACGGCACACTTGGGAGCATGGATGAACAAAGTTTTATTACGTGCGGCCCCAGAGGAAAGTCAAATCTCCAAAAATCTGAGCCCTATTTTCCGATTTTCGTAAGTTTATATAGGTACACTAAGTGGGCAAATTCCTGAGCAAGTGGGCAGGTGGGGTTACAAAGGCAGAGAAGCAAGGTTAGCTTATCTTTCTAAAAGCAGAAGGCCATTAGGGAGGAAAAGAGTCATTATCTGTTTAGAGTTGTAAATTTCAATTCAAAGGGGCAGTCTGGGGTGCTTATCTTCCTGATATGGATTCCATGGAGAAAAGGGGAGGAAGGAGGGGAGAGAGGGACCAGGGACCAAGGGGAGTTTATTTTTTAAAGCTGTGGGTTTCTGCTGAGGGCAGGATTGGGATCCCAGGGCTTCCCTCATCAAAACAATCACATATTGCTATACAATTCCACTAATATCATGCTGGTGAGAACATACTCATTCCCAAAATCAATTGGGACACCCTAGACCAGGAGTTCATAACCTTTTTTGTTCCACAGACCACTTTGCCAGTCAGGTAAAAACCACGGATTCCTTCTCAGAATGTAGTGGCAGTTAGTTTTATGACACTCAACATAGGAATATCTTTAAATTTTAGGACTATTCAAAATTAATACAAGCTCACAGACCCCCTGAAATCTTTCAATGGACCCCTTGGGGACCATGGAGCCCTGGTTAAAAACCTCTGCCCTAGGCAGTGAGAGAGGGTTGCCATTGAGTGTAGTCAGTGGGGACCACAAATTTTCTTCATTACTACATGAAATGTCAAACAGGGCCTTGAAAGGGAATCCAAACTAGAAACAAACTCAAAATTTACTTGGGTGGAGACACAAACAATACTTAAAGATTCTGTTCAACAGGCCAAGGAAGACCAAAACAACACCATCAAAAATAACTATGAATTTGACTTGATTAAAATTAAGGATATTTGTTTAGACAAAGACAGAAAAGACAAGCAGATTTATGGAATATATATGTAGATCTCATATCTAATTAAGAGATTGTGTCCAGAATATACAAAGAACACTTAAAACTCAACCCTAAGAATATAATCATTCCAAATAAAAATGGCTAAATGATCTTAATAGTACCTTTTTAAAAAGCTAAATGGGTGGGAAATAATATATGAAGAAAACTTCAACATATTAGTCATGAATGAAATGCAAATTAGTACCTCATCAGATACCACAACACACTAGTTTGAAAAAAAAAAATGAGATCACTAAAAAGTGGCATGAATGCAGAACAACAGGAACTCACATTTATTACTAATGTGAATGTAAAACAATACAGCCACTTTTGGAAGATAATGTCAGTTTCTTATGTACATCATACACTTAACAAATGGTCATGTAACCCCACTTGTACATATTTATTAAGAACAGAAATTATTTCCATACAAAGTCCTGTACACAAATATTTAAGCAACTTTGTTCTTGCTCACAAAAACTGGAAAAAAATAAAAATGGTCATCAACAGGTGGAAAAAAGACCCCTCTTTTTTGAAGAGAAAGGGCAGACTGTTGGTAAGAGTAGGGTCTAAGTGGCCCCTCTCATCCAAGAAAAAGAAAGAGAAAGAGAGGTAATTGACTAGGGACACTAAAGACTCCAAGCCCCTCCTCTATTTACATACAAAAGGAGAGAGACAGGCCTCTCCAGAGCGGGCTGTTAGTCAAGGCAGATGCCCAGAGGCAAAACATTCATAAGGCCAGGGTTTTATTAAGAAGATGGAGATGATGCATTTCTTTGATCATTTAGATAGAAAAAAACAAAACTGGAGTGCATCTCCTGGCCTGGGGAGGACCTTTTGACACAGTCATGGGACATTTTTTACTGGAAGGCCCTCTGCCCAAGTTATTGGGCAGCCTGGCTCAACCAAGTCTCCTATTACCAGCCAGGCTAGGGCCAGGTGAGCTATCAGCAGGACAAGAGAGGGTCTCACATCAGTCACAGATCAATCCCAGGCAGCCACCAACAGGGGCCCACACAGCCCCTTTCCTGAAGGGTCCTGCCTCCTCCTCCTCCTGCATATAAAAAGCCCAGTCCCCCATCCCTCCGGAAATTGTGATTATTGGAATGATTCTTATGCAACAGCAACAACTTGAGGTGGCCTATTTGCTCTTACTTTCTACACCATAGTTATTGATGCTTTAATACCTTACCTGGAAAACAGAAACCCTGACAATTTTATACATAAATCACAGATGGTCTCCATCTGCCTTTCCCCGTGATCTAGGGATCAGTGGTCTCTGCATCCTCAGGTCAACAGTGTCATCAGCCCCAGCTAGCAGCCACTGGCTGGCCATCCTGCAGTCTTCCCCAGCCATCCTCCTTCCACAGGCCTCCCCAGGACTTTCTCAGCCAGAGTCAGATCCCAAAGCAAAGATATAAAGAAGGGCAGTCCTGGGATAAAAGTCTCACCCCCAAATATGTTGGAGACTTTGTTTAAAATATTCATTGGATTTCAGCCCTGATATTGTCCAGCTTTTAGTAGGTCTTTGTAAGTTTGTTCAGAGTTGAGGTCCTGGTAGACTCCCACTTTTACAGAAGGAAATTAGCCAATGATGAGATGGCTTATGGAAGTAGATGCCCATGTGTCCTGGGAAAGGAACCCACCTGAGGAGGTAGGTGTCCTTCCCTGTGGCATTCACCTTAGGAACTACTTACCTGTAGAGACCAGGCCTCATTTGGTTATTCCACAGGAATCTTCTGAGCTCAGATGGAAGGATGTCAGGCAGTTTAGCACCAGTTCCCAGAGATGGCTATAACCAAGATCTGTTAGTTATCTGTGAATGATTTCATGTAAATGGTTTCAGGCTTGGTTAATCACTTAAGATGCAATCCCTAGCCTTTGCTCCCAAACCCACTAGCAGATTTTAATCACCTCTTTCAAATGCAGACATTCTGAAAACTAGAAGCATCAGTATAGATGAAGCTGGGTTAGAGCCACAGGCTCCTCTCCACTCAAAGCCTTCTTCCAACGGTTACTGGATTTAGTCTAGGTTCTTGACTTATGCTGCAGAAATGAATATCAAAGCACATGAGGTGAGTGAGGCAAGTAATTTATTAAGATAGGGAGAGAGAAGAAATGGGAGAAAATAACAGATCAGGGGTCCCTGGTAGAGGGTAAGGGGCTGAAGAGTGATAGAGAGGGCTGATTAATAGACTACAATTTCCCATTATAGATTATAAGTGCCCAGGTTTTACTTGCGTGTTGGTCCGTGCAAGGGGGACATGGCAAGAGCAGGGTGCAGAAGCTATGAGGGCCCCAAGCACAGCAGCAGGATGCAGAAGCCACCAGGAACAGGAGCAGGGGAGCAGGAAGAATCAGGAACAGGAGCAGACAGGGCGATTTAACCTTTGCACCTGCCCTTTAAACTGTTAATTATTCCACCCCTTTGCTAATGGCATGGAAGGAGTTCCAGGTGTTTGCTGTTTTGCTTGATTACCCCACTGATCAGTCCCCCAGGTGGGGCCAATGATAATGTCCTTGGGAGAATTATCTGGAGCTTCTCCTGGCTTTCAGGAGAAATCTCATGAGGCTCTTCCAGCAGCCATCCTGGGGTATTGTCCACGTGGTCCTTTCTGCCAGGTTCCAGAACCATTAATTCATTCCCTAAATGAAGCCTGCTTCATTCCCCCCTCAGAGAGTTTACACCTTTATTCTTAAAGGGGTGCTGAAGGGACATGTTTATTCTTCTGTAACTACTTCCTGCTGGTTAGGGGCAGTAGGCTCTACCTGACAAGGTATAAAACCCTCTGGCTATTCTATCTTGGTTGGAGGAAGATCTGGCATCCTGGGTGCAGCCGGATGAAGTCCCCAAATGGCTAACAAGATGTTGATTCTGGAAGAAATAAACTTGATTAGAACTTTGAGAATATATGGTCCCACTAAGAGGATACTGGACCACAAAAGTAGAAAAGGCTAAGTGTCTGTAAAGGCTGCATTTTCCTGAAGTTGATGGGAAACAGTATTTTTTTCAGTTGCATTATGCTGTTGGTTAACTCTAGAGAGAAGAGATTGCAGTAGACAACGAGGTTAGGTATAAATTGCTAATCTTAGCTCCTATGGTAGGAGAGGAATGAGAAGATGCATTGCCCTTTTTAGTTAAGCTATAGGAGATGAAAACAGACAGTTTCTTAAGGGGTGTCTGGTTTGCCCTTCCCCTAACAATAGGCATCTGGGCTAGAGTTAGAGGGAACAGTTGGCTTTGTCATAGACATTACTTAGCTTTGTCTCTTGAAGAGGTGTCTCAGGCTGCTTCACAACTACCCCACCCCCAGGTGGCAGGTTAAAAATTGTAGGGCCTCTGGGGATCTCCCCAGTCTGGGGCATTCCCATTCCTCACTTTTCCTAGCTCCATTTGAGAATCACTGGCATGGAGGTAGACATTTAGCTTCTAGGCAGATGAAAGTTCTAGATCTCTGTGGGCATCTCCTGAAGGGCAGGGCAGAGGGTTGATGGGGAGGTGGGAGGGAGGGCTCTGAGAGGGCAGGGCCTCCACAGAGAGAGCCAAGCAGCCGGGGGGACAGGAGGGTCACTTGGAGCGGTAGACAGCACAATGTCAGAGATGTCTGATTGTGATGTCCCTGATGCCACAGCCAGAGACTGGCCCCGGAAGCCTGAGCTGGGATAAAATGTGGACAAAGGGGTGTAGGTGCAGGGAAGATGCTCCCTGGCTCCTGTTCCTCCTTCCTGACTCCCCACCACAAGTTCCCCAGCTGGGACCCACCCCCTCTCCAAATCTGAGGCCAGGACACAGGTCTCTGCTCCCCTCCCATACCCACTCTTTCTAGCCTTGGGGCAACTAAAGAAAAAGCGGAGGAACACCAGGCAAAGCCCCTTGGGGTCAGAAAGGAAATACCACAATTCACATGCTCACTGACCACAGGAAGCACTTTAGCGGAATGAGCAACTGCAGGGAATTTAAATGGGGGATTTTGGAGTTGACCCAGAAGGAGACGTTACCACTAGATGGCCTTACACACAATCTATTCATTGGGCGTGGTGTTGACTGCTTTGTAGGAGGAGACCCCTGCAGAAAAGCTTCCAGAGGCCCCAAGTGAGGAGTCACCTGAAAGGGAAGCAAGGCAAGGAGTGCCAGGGTGGCTTGGGGCCTTATAAGTGTCCATGCCTGGCCTACAAATTGAGAGCCTATGTTGTGCCAATTTCCTGAGTTATGCAAAGTCAGTTAACACTAAGTGACTAAAAAATGCTTATTGGGCTAATTTTAAGACAATTGCATGTGTAAGTATTTGAGTTTGTCTGTGCCCCAAAGATCTCAAAATAACTTCATTTCTTCATAAGTATTTTCTCAAGAGGCTTTTCTGAGAAAGGGACAGCTAGGCAAGCCAGCTTTGAGAATTTTGAAGCTCCTATGTCTGAGATGACTCCTCCGTATTACCAACGATGTTCAGCCCCATCCACAAATGCATTTGTCCCTGTCCCTATGTTGTATGAGGGCTTTCCAATGTGGAGGGATTCTTTCCAGGGGAAGACTCCTCCATGGGATGCATCCCCAAGGGCTGGTGCACAGGATGACAATGGTCATAAGAGTTAAACACACCACTTAGAAGGCCTTTCATTTCTTGGTAGGTAGATGTTTGTTTATTAAGAGACAATTCTAGGCCAAGTAATGCCATTTATAATGGCTTCTCAATTCTTTTTTTAAAGTCAACTGGCTTCTTTAAAGTAAACTCTCTGGAACTCCTAAATCAGGATAAAGTCCCATCTGGGTCTCTTATGACACTTTCTGCCCTGGTCTCCAGGCCACACCCCTAACTCCTACCTCAGACATTTGCCTAAATAAAGCTGGCTATAGGCCCTGGGGTCAGTGAGGGCGAAACTAACTGTGGATATATTTACTTATAGAAACATTCACACCAACATTGATGTCTACCTATTTATATTATGTTTATACATATTAACATGAAAATCCACAACATGGCTTCTATATCACTCTGTTGTCTGACACAGTTTTACATGCTTTTATTTTCATGGAAACATGACAATTTATAACTCCTTTTCCACTCCTCCTGTCCTTTTTATTCCTTACCTCACCAGTCCCTCCCTAAGGTCAAGGCAAATGCTGTATTTTGTCAGCAGAATCCTGCTCACTCTGTGTCTTTCCCCACCAGCCCTCCTCTGAGAAGTCTCCTGAGTCCTGTTTGTAGGCAGAGAGTTCCTCATGTCCTCTATGGGGTCCTGATTCCTCCCAGACCCACAGATACTCAGTTCCCCCTTTTGCAGCTCTGATCCTTTGGGCAGAAGATACAGATTATTGCCACATGGTGGCCACAGAGTCATGCTAGGCCTAGGTGTCCCTGTTAGGCCTGATGATGATAAGGATTGAGGCAGAAACCCAAACTACTTTCAGATGCTTTTAGCTCTTGGTAGATATTTTATTTAGAAGATTTCTGTGAATGGGAAAGCCAGTTAGGAGAGTTTGGTATATAAATGAAATAACAAACTGATGTTATAGTACTCATGGAAATAATAAAACAATAGAGGAATTTCTGTGACTGGAAAAGCCAGGTAAGTGGCTTTGAATTGTTGTGTTTTTGTTTTGTTTTGTTTTATTTTGTTTTGAGTTTCCAGGGCCAGGGATTCTCATATGTGAGAAACCAGTTCTCAATCACTGAGCCACTGAATTGTTTTGTTCATTTGTTTGTTGTTGTTTCTTTTTTTTTTTGTTTTTTTTTAAGAAGGTTCCAGGAACCAAACCCAGGACCTTCCATGTGGGAACCAGGCACTTAACCACTTGAACCACAGCCACTCTCTTGAATTGTTTTTACTTAATAATAAATCCCTTGTTATTTAAATTTTTCATAGTAATAACAAGGATAATAAAAGAACAATAAAACCCTTACTCTGTTAATATCTTATTTATGCCCAGCCATTTTAGGATTTCAGTTAGGGAACCAGAGTCAAAACTGTTTTGAAATAATTTTTAAACAAAGAAATTCCTGTGATTAAATAGCATTTTACTTTTCACAATAACCATTCCCAAAGATGATCCTGAATTTAATTCTAGGCATGGTTTCCATGTCCTGGCTATTGAAGGATATATTAGGTCAGAGATAGTGAATCAACCAATATCCCCTTCAGGCTCTATTCCATTTCTACAATTGACATGGGGTCCTAGGCCCTCATTTACAGATGGGGACACTGAGGCCCTGAGAGGGGAAGGGCCAGACCAAGGCCCACAAAATCAGAGTGGCAAGGAAGGACCAGGGTCAGCTCTCTGCTCTCTCTTACTCTCAGGACCTCTACTCAGGCTGACCTTCTGTGAATTGCCTGGGGAAATGGGGTGGGTTCCCTCTCCCTGTAGCTCTGTGTGGTGGTCTGGAGATGTTGCCTGCAGAGCAGGGTGGGGTACAATGGGAATGGGGTGACCTTGAGCCTCTGTGGTCCAGAGCTGGACATGTGTCCTTTACCCTTAAACATGGCTGATGCTGACTGTGGTCTCATCAGCCCTGGGCCCCTTGCTTGATGCCTGGTGGCCTTGGTCAGCTCCAAGCAAGGAGCAGCAGACTTCCTGCTTGCTGTGCAACAAGAAACTGACTCCAATTCATAGGGCAAGGGCTGGGGGTCTTAGATGAGATGGCCTGAGGGTCCTGGCTCCAGGCCCAAGTGAAGGAATCCCAGTAGTAGGGTGTGTCCTGCAGAGTTAGATGGTGTGTGTGGGGAAAGGGCATGCACACCCTTCCCAGCTTTCAGCTTTTAAAATATTTGAATAAACTGAGAAAATTGATTCACTTGTGACAAGTACTTGAAATCATTATGTAAACTGTGAGATATGATAAAATTCTGTGAGCAATTGCCATCATTCATTAACAAGGTGACAAATCCTATCAACTAGCAGTGACATGTCTTTCACTCTGTCCACCTGCCTGGTCTCAGCATCCCTGCACAAAGGTCCTTTCACACAGACCCATCCCTCCCTTTGCTAGCCCTCTTTCCACCTTCTCTTCCTTCCTTTATTAACTTATTTTTTTCTGAAATTGACAGAGGCTTATTATAAAGAACTCAATCAAGAAAACATAAAAAATGAAAAAAAAATCATCCAACTTTCCACAAAATGGAAATGATCCATCATCAGCATCAATCAGAGGAACCTCCTACCAGCTGTCTTCCTACTCTTATATGGAGATGGAAGAATAGAAACCTGACAGAATATTTGTTTGGAAAGCGGAAGATAGATTTAGCAATAGACAGATGCTGAGTTTGACAAATATATTTGCATAAAAATAGTGGTGAGATATATTCTACTTTTCAGTTAAACATAAATTTCATGTCTCCTGAACCTCACAGAAGATAAAGAGAGGATGTGGTTTTCTGTGCTGGCATTGCTGTGCAGGACTGGAGGCCAGCCTAACCTTCCCCAACTCCTGTGTGACTTTGTTTCTGTCATGGAAACCTGAGCAAGTACTTCTTTCTCTGTGAAGCTGAGACACTTGACTGAGGCAAGCTGGGACATCCAGCCACCCCTACCCCTGGCTTAAGTTTCCAAGGAATACCACAGGCCCTGTGAAGACACAGTTTTTCCCTTTCAAGAAAAATTTCACTGCTTCATCTGTGAAACAAGTTCTTCATTTCTTTTTTTTTTTTAAAGATTTATTATTTATTTACCCCCCTCCCCTTGGTGCTTGTGCTTGCTGTGTCCATTTGCTCTGCGTTTTTCTGTGTCTGCTTGTCTCCCTTTGTTGCGTCATCTTGCTGCGCCAGCTCACCATGCCATGTGGGCTGGCTTGCCTTCACCAGGAGGCCCCAGGAATTGAACCCGGGGCCTCCCATATGATAAACGGGAGCCCAACCAATTGAGCCACAGCTGCTTTCCTCTCCATTTCATTTATAGGTTCTCTACTTCAGAGACACCCAAATGTCCTTATAAAGTGGCTTTACCCTGTTGCCAAATGCCTTTTCTATAATTGCTCTAATTTGCTTGGCTCTATCTTTTATCTGTATCACTGTGATTTTCCCAAAAATTTCCCCCACACTGCTAATTTGACTTTCAGCTATGTCTATTAAGCTATACATTTATGTATTAGTTTTGTAGTAGTTCATGTATCAGTCCTCATAGTTAATCACCATATTTAAGTCATTCTGTCATTCTATATGTGGGTCCTGAGATCCTTCACACAGAGTTATCCTTAAAGGATGAATTCTTTCTTCTTGTACTTCCTGACACTGGGACCTTTGGGGGTAGGAGGCATTTGGAGAGGGGACTTGATTTCCTGTGAGCAACTTTCATTGGAGGTCACAGGCTCTTCTCACTCTCTGGGAGAACGTGTACAGTTTCACATGATGCTTCCCCATGTGGGTGAATTTTTCTTTGTCATTTTGAGCCATCTATGGATTTTATCAGCCTGGGAAAGCTTTGGGTATTGGCCCTTTAAGTCCACCTCATCACCTTTCCCTCTCTCCCCTTCTCCAAAATCTCTAATCACACTTAATCTGGAGATTAATGTCATATTGTATATATATGATTCAAGACACTGAAAAGTATAGAGAATAATAAAAACATATTAAGATTCTGTGGAGATTACTGTATGTACCCCAGAGTTCTGAAAGCTGCAAGATAAAAGTTCTTAAAGTTAATTCTTTCCTACAGGTGTGAACCCATTTTAAGTAGGTAAGACCGTTTGATGAGGCTACTTCAGTTAAGGTGTGACTCTCCTCAATCAGGATGGGTCTTAATCTTATTACTAGAGTTGTCTATAAAGAGAAGAGAAGAGAAGAGAAGAGAAGAGAAGAGAAGAGAAGAGAA
>JAKSZT010054160.1:4477814-4512729 GCA_026826555.1 Tolypeutes matacus
AAGAGAAGAGAAGAGAAGAGAAGAGAAGAGAAGAGAAGAGAAGAGAAAGAAGAGAAGAGAAGAGAAAGAAGAGAAGAGAAGAGAAGAGAAGCGAAGAGGAGAGAGAGATGTGGCTAACAAAAGCACCTGGCATTCCCAGGCAGTCTCCCATCCAAGTACTAACCAGACCCATGACAGCTTAGCTTCTGAGATGAAAGGACATAAGTCACATTCAGGGTGGTAGTGCAGAAAATGGAGGTTGCCTGGACCTTCAAGAGCCTGTGCTAGACTGCACTGCATAACCTTGCCTAGCTGCAGGATCTGTGGGACCCAGTGCCCAGCTCTGGGATGACCACCAATGGGATGACCACTCACTGCCACCAGCCACCTGGGCAGCCCAGCTGCTGTGGTACACCTCCCACTTGGCTTGTGCCCACAACCTGGGGTGACAGCAGCAGTTGGAAGGCAGGCCAGGTGGTGAGCCTGCCCTCACAGTGTCTGGCTACACAACTGGAGGACCAGAGGCCAAGGGCTACATAGGGTTCCAGGCACTCCACAGGCACATTCCAAAGAGGAGTGCTTCTGCTTTGCTTCCAACATCCTACCAGGTGGGGCATGCTCAGGTTTGTGCCCTCATGCCCGCAATGCTGACCCACCCTGCCCAGCCCAGCTTGGTCCCTGGAAGATTCCCCACACCCACCATCAACCATACTTACCCCCTTTCCCCATCCATGCATGCCCCATGTCTACCCCTGCTGGGACCAACCATCCAACCAGAACCACTAGCTCTCCTGCTACCTACCCTATTGCCCTCCCTTGCAAGCCGTGGGACACGAGATCTGGCCAGGAGACTTGACTGAGCACACCAGGCCAGGGTGAGGAGGAAGCCCAAAGTCTTGTTTTCTGCCCAGATCTCAGGAATGTCTCTTCTCTAGAGAGCCCAGTCCAGGCTGTCCCCTTGCCTAGCCTCCCATCAGGTGTACACCTCCTACTCAGTATCTTACTGCACGTGAGTCTGCAACACTCCTGCTATTGGCTGGCTTCAGATGAACAGAGCACCTGTCCAGGACCTGGCTCAGTCTTTGGCCCTCAGCACCAACCTGGGAACCACTGGAGCCCCAGGCACCAATGTCCCGTCTGGCGCACCCATGGGACTTCACACAACACAAGTTATTGTGCATTGGGGCCATCCACTCAACTCAGCAGTTGGAGCCAAATTGGGAATCAGATCAATTTGGCTATGACTGGAAACCCCAGGCAGGGGTTGAGATGGAGACTGGCAGTTCCTCCAAGAAAGGCCATCTGGATGCATCATCACCTGGGAGAGATGCCCTTGGACTGGGAACTGGGATCAGATTTTTGGATAGGTAAATCATGTGGGATGTGGGTAGAGAAGTCAGATTCCATGAGCTGGGGCTCAGGCAGAGGCCACTTGGTGTAGTGAGCAGAGCCTCCACTCACACCTCCTGGGTCTTTGCTGTTTGTGGACAGGCTTCTTCAAAAAGGCCCTTGCAGCACAGAGCTAAGGCCCCAGGGTTGGCAGTGGGGTTAAGAGCAGATGCTGAACCACCACCCCACCTCCACCCCACCAGGGATCTCTCCTGGCTTCTTCCCTTGGAGTCCTGCAGGCCTGTGCTTGTTCAATTTTTCTTGCAATTGTGTCTCAAGTTCCCCAGAGGTATTTACCCAAATACAACAGATGGTGTAGGCGATGTTGTTACCATAAAAGCAGCTGTTTCTAATAGGAGTGTCCACCAGATCTGGTGTCACAAAGAAGAAAAAGATCTCTCAGTGAGGTCATTTATTCCAAGTGCATAAGCAAGGACTGGGGAAATTTTCCCAAAACCAGTTCAATGTGAGAATGGGAGCTAGGCAAAAGAAAAGGAAAATTGGGTATGTGAGAAAAAAAGTTAAAAAAAGAAAAAAACAAGTGATGCTTCCAGGGGTCTTGTGAGAAGGGTATGTGCAAATTCTTTGTTCTGCATTGTCTCAAGCATATTAAACTTGTACTTGGTTTCAGTGGCTAAAAACACAGTTTAGATATTGTGTGGGAACCCATATGTAAGGTCTTATGACTCCTTTCTCAGCCAACCACTCAAGGATATTAAGCTTTTCTTGGGGGGACTCTGTCAAAGGTTTCATATTAACTGGGTACTCCTGACACCATTCTGTCTGATTTGCTTTGAGACACTATCTTATTCCTATAAACAAAACTGAGAAGGTCTGGTTAATATCCTTCAGGGAACTAAGTGCAAAGAGTAAACTTACAAAATTAGATTAATAGAAAACCAGCTCGATTAGTGTATTAGAATTTTCAGAGCTGCTTAAGTGAAGAAATTTTTAGTAAGCACATTTTCCAGCTATTAATGTGAAAAACAAGTGCTTGTTCAGCTAATACATAATCAAGTTTGGCAATGCTATTGTCTAAAAGAAGTTTGGATAAGGAATTTAATGCCTGTTGCTGTGCAGCTGTAGCTCTAGCAGTAGATTCAGTAAGTTTGCCTATTGTAATCAATAGATTTCTAATTATGTTTTCATTTATCTTAACCTTAAGTCAAGGTAGCAATAATCTGCCAAAAGAGGCAAACCCAGAATCATGAACTCCCTGGGTAAATCCATTTTTTGTCTGATAATATAGTTTATGGAGACTAGACCAGTGAGAACTCTCAGATTCATTATAAACTCCTAAAGGTGCTATGAGGAGACCAAGTGCACATTGCCCACATATTTACCAGCTATTAAGAGACCAGACAAATATATTATCAAAGCCCCCAAAATTTTAATAGGAAGGAAAAATGCTTTTAAAAAACAAGAGAAAAATATTCATGCAACCTATCTGCAAGAAAGGCACTCCTAATATCATGTCATCAGTAAGCACCATTGGAGTGAAACTTAGTTTTCCAGATACATGGGGATGGAATAAATTAGGAATTCAGTACAATCTACTAACTGTAATTAATGTAGGGATTAAATACTAGAGCAGCAAAAATCTGTGATAGTTTGAATTTAGGGAAAAATTAACCTGAACACAAAACTCTAACCTGATGTCTTATCAAAAGACAACTGCATAAGGCCCCATGTGTGGGTGCACTGCCAGGCCCCGTGAGCAGGTGAGCCACCAGGCCCTATGCATGGGTACACCATCAGGCCCCATGAGCCACACAGCAAGATGACGGCATAACAGGAGAGTGACACAAAGGAGATGTAAGATGAGATGCATCTTTTTCCAAAAAACCAGGAACTAAGGTGGTGCAGGCAGTAGGATGCCTCTCTCCCACATTGGATTGAATCCCAATGAATACAGGAGAAGGATGAGAAGAGAGGACAGGAAATGGACACAGATAGTTGCCCAGTAAATGGACACAGAGACAGCAAAAATGGTGGGGGGGGGCTGTAAAAATGGATAAAAGTAAATAAATAAATAAATCCTTAAAAAATGTATAGGGGAGGAAGATACGGACTATTGTTAGTAGTCATACTTTGATGATGCTCTTTCATGATTTGTTAACAAATGTTTCATAACAATTCAGGGTGTTTGCATGTGTGGGGTGATGTGTGGAGCCCTGTATGATGTTATGCATGTTTGTTTTGTAAGTTCACAATGTTTACTGAATACTTACAGTTTATGTATGTTCATGTATGAATGATATACTTCAATAAATTGTTTTTTTAAAAAAGACAACTGCATAAAAATGGCTTACATACATAAACTTTGAAACATCTTGAATCTTAAAATTGATCAGATAGTTCTGCAATTAGGATGCTGTAATAGAACAAATCTCCATGTATGGAGAATAATGTGTAGATGAAACTAATGTGGGAAAGATTTATTTGGAGACTATGACTAGAGGATTAGTCTAGAATTCACATGCAGGGAAATGAAGACTTTCATGTACATGAACAAATGTTTTACAGTCTTTCATCTAATTCCCCACGGCACAGATCTCACAATCAAAAGAATTCCTTAAAATATAATTATTTGCAAGAATATTCCACTCACAGATACACAATGATTCAACATGTATTAACTGACATGACAAAGAAACCATATTTCAGCAAATCACTTGGAAAATCCTCAGTGACCTGTCATCTTTTGATCACCATAAGCAGAATCATACTAGAAGTAAATCAAATGAATGCCATAGAAATGCTATAGACTTTATTAAAATCTCTGTCCACAGACAATACAATGAAACTCACTTTGCAGAGAAACCATATAGATTACTTCTATGTGGGAAAGTTTTCATTAAATTTTTTTCATCTTAGGGACTATGAGATAACTCCCAGAGGACAGAAGCTCTGTGAATGTCATCTATGTGGAGAAGCCTTCAGGCAATATTATTTTCTTGGACAACATGAAAGAACTCACCCTGGAATGCCATCTAGATGAGAAAACCTTCATTCATTGCTCTGCCCTCAGTCAGCATGGAAGAACTCATACTGGAGAGAAAACCCATGATGCCATCTATGTGGGACAGTCTTCATTCATTGCTCATTGCTTAAAGAACTTGAGAAACTGCACATTGAGAGAAACCCTGTAAATGTCATCTATGTGGGAAAGCTTTCACTCATAGTTCTGCCCTCAGGTAACATGAGAGAATTCACACTGGATAGAAACTTTATCATCTAAATGGGAAAATCTCAATTTTTCTAACCTTGGACAACATGAGATTATTCAAACTGAAGAGAAACCCTATGAATGGCATCAATGTGGGAAAGCCTTTAGTCAATATTCTGACTTTACATGGAATAAGAGAACTCATGCTATAAATGTTTTGAGTATGAAAGACTTCAGCCATAGATTTAACCTTAAAACACACCAGAAAACTCACATACTGAAGAAATACTATGTTTGCTATCAATATCGAAGTGCCTTTGGTATCATATTACTTAAGATAATCTAAGGAAATTCATAAGGGAGAGAATCTATATGAATGTCCTCTATGTAGCAAAGCCCTTCAAAGACGGTCTGATGACATACCATATGAGAGAACTCACTATATAAATCTAATGGAAGTGGAGACTTGGAGAAATTAAATGTGAGAAATTCTTTGTCTGTACTCAATATGGGGATGTCTTAATTTATAATTTAATAAAATAAGTGAACCCCACAGAAATGAAACACTAGAACTGTAATCACTGTGTACTATCATTCAGACAAACACAAGCTTTGATGTGCTAAAAACTCAGTTTAGGGATAGCTATGGAAATATGAAGAGAGAAGTGTCTTTACTAGGAGGATGAAACTCCTTGAGGGAGTTCCAGAAAATTCATACTGGAGAATGTTTTCAATGGAAAATCATTTATTCAGTGATTGGGGAGCTAATAGGCATCGGTCATTTTGTCTCTGTGAGGGTTATTGTTTGAGGATTTGGGGCAAATGGTTGGATATCTTAAGGAGTTATGGAGGAAATGGTGTAGGTTTGGGAATAGAGAATATCTAAAATTTTTGATTTTGGAGTCTTCTAAGGTAAATGAATTTGGCTCTGTGGTTGCCTCTAATTGCTCAGTGATATACATTTCTTTGGATCAGTGATAAATATCAGAAGAATAGGAACAGATTAGGTTGCTTTGTTTCTGGTCTTAAAAGAAGCAATACTTCATTTCAGTGACTAGGGTCTTTATAAGTGGGTGAGAGAGTCCTGTGGGTAGTAGATCACTGAGCAAAGCAGAGGTACAAATAGTTCCCCTTGCCCCTTGCTAATGGTCCAATAAGGAGTATCAGTTAGAAACCACTGCAAAGTTGTCTTGCTTATAATAAAATAGATAGCAGATTTTAAAATCTACAAGGCCCATAGGCAATGCCATTATGATGTTTCAAATGTGGAAATCTACTCCTTAATTTTGGAAAACTTATAATTCAGAGTATCTATATATAAAAACTGTTCAGCTAATTTCATATATAATTTAAAGGCTGCTGAGTGCTTTCCTACTAAAATTGGGACCACTAGAAGTATTTCTGTTCTTACCACTATATCTCATATTTTATTAAATATTGAAAGATGGAAGGCTTTACCTTAAATAGAGACTAAAGAAAAGATGTCATCTCTCCTCTCTTCAGTTATATATCCATATAACTATGGATCTAGTGTAATAAGAGAAAGAGTGGAAAGAAAAATCAGAAAACTTGGAAAAGAAAACTGTTTTTGATTGCAGATGACATGATTGGGTATATAGAAACCACTACTAAATTCACAAAAAATTTAGAGGTAATTAGTAACTTTACTAAAGTCACAGTGTCCAAAGTTAAAATAAACTTCAATTTCTATATACTAGAAATTTAATGGTTCCTGGGATCACAATTTCATGATGTCTGAATATCCATGTGTAGTTCAGTGGTAGATCCACCCAGCAGCAGAAGAAGTCATGGGAAATTCAGTTGTTTCATGGATGTCACCAAGGGTAAGTTCATTGTTCTCATCTTACATGCAGGAATCATCCTCAAGTCTCCCCCACCAAGATCTCCATTCTTATTGGATGTGCAAAACATCTTGATGCCTCCTTCATTGTCTATGTCATTCCACAGATGTCTACCATGATAGAGCCCTTGCCCTGCACATCAATGTGAGTAACATAGATCATGTCTTTCCACAATGCCAGTTGTCCTCTTTCCACACCTGGGAACTTTTGATTCTTGAATCATGTTCTGTCCATGTTCTTGACATGAAATTGTTTATGACTCCCACCATGAAGCAGTAAACAAGTATTTTGGGGTGTTTGGCTCCAAGTGTTCCATGGTTAAGCCAATAAGTCATCGTTCAGCCCATTGGGGACTTTTTCTGCAGGTGTTTTATTTTCTTTCTGAGGTGAGTTAAACAGCAGCTCCTGTCCAATGGATGCCAAATGGCTTCACCTTGGCTTATCCATCAGTGAACCAGCGCCTGGTAGTTATCCTTAATTCACAGCCTTCTAAATTCCAGTGGAGGTAGGGGAGGGCCTTCATCTCATATTGCAACAGGATCATTGTTGAGGGTTGCTCCTGCCACCACTTCTTGCAAGCATGTCATTCCTTGGAGACCCAGGCAAGCGCAGTCTTTAATTTACTACTTGCACCTTGATGATACTCTGTCATTGGGCACAGCCTGGAAAAATGCTCTGATTACCCAGGACCCAGGATATGGTGGGGATTTCTAGACTCAGGAGGATCTGAGAGCTCTTGGTAATCATTATCTTTTCCATTTCTCCCAAGGCCCAATAGCACACCAGAAGTTGCCTTTTGAAGGACTAGTTCTGGGTTGTGTCTGGGAAGTTTGTGGCCTAAAAGCATTTAGCTCTTCTTTCTATATGACCCAATATAGAAGTGCAAGGAGGATACCAATGTGTGGAATATGCCAGCATCAATATGTAAATAGCCTAAAAAATCACTGGGCTTCTTTTTTGGAGGTGGGTGATTTTAGGAACAGTAATATTTCCTGTACAGGCTTAGGAATCCAGTGCTGTCTTGAGCTGATATATTGAAGAAATTGACCTAACAGGCTGGGCCTTGCAACTTCTTAGAATTTATGGCCCAACTAAGTTGTTGAATCCCTGTTAGCAATGCATGCATTCCCTGGGCAATTTGTTCAACACATTGGCCCACCAAAATGAAAGCATAAATGTAATGGAGCACCTGGAGTTCTTTGGGCAAGGGTAGCTTACTCAAATCCTGTCACAGACATTGGTGGCAGATGGTGGGTGAGTTTAAATACTCATGTGACAGTTCAGTGAAGGTATACTGTAGGCTTTGGCATTGGTAAGAAAATTGATCTTAGTACTACTCTCAGAGTGGGAAGGCAAAAGAGGCATTCACCAGATCAACTGCATATCAAACATCATTAGAAGTCATGATGGTTTCCAAGAGTCACAATGTCTTGAATTGCAGGTACAGAACTTCTGCATTCAAGCAACAATAGTCTATAGATTAGTCACCATGCTCCACTTGCCTTTTCCACTGGCCACACCGGGCTGTTATAGTCAGAGATGTTGGAACAGAGGATAGCTACAGAAAGGTCTTTTATGATTTCCTTTTCTCCACCAGGAAGGCAGTATTGCCACCGTTGGGCAATGCAATGAGGTGGGAGCACTGGGTGTGATCAGTCCGTCTCTCCCATAACCATGATAGCCAGAATTTGTTGGGATGGGGGAGCTTATACTTGTAGTCACCATTGGGATGTGCAGTGGTGCAGCATATCAATTGCTACTATGTATTCCCTGGCATGAAGCATGACCATAGAGGTGGCCAAAGGTCAAACGAACCAACCCACAGGGCAGCAGTAACCTCTCATCCTCATACCCTTGTGGAATGCACAAAATCTTGCTACACCTCTCTTCTGCATCTAGTGCATGATAGTGACCACTGGTCAGCCAGCTAGATGGTCTGGCACTGCCAAGTCCAGCTCATCTTCTGGTCCCCATCCTGGCCCTCAGAGTGTGGACATGAACCAGGCAGAAGTTGCACTGCTGGGACAGGGGCAACCAGGGAGCTGGTGGCATTGAGGAAGTTCCCACAGTCTGGCACTGGGCACTGGGGTACCTCAGCCCCTGCAGCTGGATAATGCTCCACTGTCCCTGCTGTGCGACATGATGCTTGAGGCTCCAGGCTGAAGCAGCTGGAACATATGGGGTTATACTAGCCTGAAGACACCGATATCCTCTGATGTCAGAAGGTAAACAGGTTCATGCATGGTTAGTACTTGCATGGGAGACTGCCTGGTAATACCAGGTGATGTATGCTTTTGACATCTATGTGTCTGTCTTTTTCTTCTTTTGGCTGCCTCATCCAGAGCATGGCTCCCTCCACTGAAGTCCTCCAGCACCTCTACCCCTGTAGTGCACCTGCATGTGGCCACCACTGTGCCCCCTGGGACTGGCAGGCAGCACCAAGCCAGGCCCAGTGAGGGTGATGGTGACCCCAATTGTGGAGGCAAAAACCCCTTACGTGCTAGAACTCTTCTCCATCATGGGGCCCCTAGCCCTTTGCACCTGTTTGCAAACAGTGCACACCAGGGGCTGCCCACCTGTTCTTGCCACCCTAGATCTTTGCTGCCTTCCCTAGAACAACAGGGATGAGCCAAAGGAACATATATTTCCTTTGCCCCTGGGATTCATCCTACAGACTCCCCATGTCCTCCAGTCCCCAGTGGACAAGACCCACTTAGTCACCCACACATCAGTCCCCCTTGGGCACATTCTTGGACAGTACTTTCAAGAAACCATGTGGCACTTTTTAGCAACTCTGCGGCCCCTCTGCAGACCAAGGGAAAACAATAAATTGCCTGGGAAACAGACAGGCAGACAGGAGACAGACAGACAGACAGGGAGACAGACATATTCCAGGGGCCCAACCCGCACAGGATTGCAGGATTTGGGCACAAAGATGCCAAGAGAGACTGTCAGCAGCATGTCTTCCAACCTTGGCTAATTCCCAACTAGGAGGCTGCACCCCCGAGCCTCCTTCCCTGGCGTCAGAGGGCCTATGCTGGCTGCAGGCCCACATTGTGCTGGGATCCCTTCTCTGAAATGAGGGGAGAAAGGGCTGAGTGGCCTTGTCTAATGGAGGTTAGAGTCAAGTGGGTGGAGAGTGCTGGGAGTCTATCTAGCCATCATGGAGGTTTGCAGAGGGAGTGTGCCCTTGCTGGGGAGAATTCTGAAGTGTCCCCCAAGAGATAGCCCATTGGGAAAGGGAACCCCCAAGAGGTGGGAAGTGCCTGAATCTTCCCCAAGGTCTTGGAAATAGCATAGAATGTGTCCCAGTCACCCTTGGAAGGATCACCAGAAGCTCTGTGACCACCCAATACAGCATCAACTGTGGTATGGAGGCCTAGTGGTGTGATACATTGTGGGGGGTGGGGAGGGAGTGGGTGAGGGCTTTCAGGGGGTGGGGTGGGTTGGGGTCAGTACAGCACCTAACCCAACCATACCTCCAGGTCCATAGCTCTAAGTCTCAAGGGCTCTTCCAAGGAAGACTGCCCTCAGACAACAAAGTCACAATAGATGGGAGTAGAGGCTCTGCCCACTGCATTGGGAGGTGGAGGCTGCTGGTGCTCATGGAATCACAGGGAGTCTCCAGAGCCCTACTTCTCTTTCCAGACACCTGGAGATCTGCCTGTCCAAAGCCATCCCAGTTCCCAGCTCCAAGGTCATCTCCTAGTTGATAGTGATTTCAGGTAGCATGCCTCCAAGCCCATGATATGAGTCTCAACCTTGTCCCCTTGCTGGGGTTTCCCATGATAGCAGACCAGATCAGAGCCATGATTTGGCTCCTACTGCTGAGTTGGGCAGATGCTACAATGCACAGTGACTGTGTGCTGCTTGAAGGTTCATGGGTGGGCCAGTTGGGACCTTGGTGCCAGTGGCTCCCCCAGCCCCAGCCCTCTGGGTAGATGTCAGCTTTCTGCCTTGGGCAGTTACAGTTGGGTTCTGAGGGCTAAGGATGGAGCCTGGCCCAGAACAGGTGTAGTAATTTTAGGGAGGCCAGTAGCAAGAGTGCTGTGGCCACTTAGGCAAGAGGATGTGTGCACCCTATGGGAAGATAGGCATGGGGAATGCCTGGTCTGGGCTCCTAGAGGAGAAACATTCCTGAGTGTTGGGCAGAAAACAAGGCTTTAGGCATCCTTCTCACCCTTGCCTGGTACACTGAGTCAAATCTGCTGTGTGTGGAGGGCTCTGGCTGGGTAGGCTGCCCTAGGACAAGTTGGGACACAGGTGGGCTGGGAATGGGGGTGTGCTTGGTTGTTGAGTGGGGGTGGGGGCTTTCTAGGTACTGAGCCAGGCTGGGCAGGGTGGGACAGTACAGAGGGCCTGAAGGCACATCACCCTGAGAGAGCCTGACTTGGTGGGATGTTGGAAGCCAAAGGGAGGCAGTTCTCTTTGGAAACCACCTGGTATGCCAGGGAGTCCTTGGCCTCTAGTCTGCCATATGTGTAGCTGGACACTGTCAAGGCCACCTTAATGCCTAGTCTGCTTTCTGACCACCACCCTGGTCCTTGGCATGTGGGCATGAGCCAAGAGTTAGGTTTACCATGGTGGCCAGGGCACCCTGGTGGCTGGTGGCAGTGAGCAGGGACCAGTGGACCAAAGCCAGGCTCAGAGGACCTGTAGACCCTGAAGCTGGACAAGGTTCAGTAGCAATTCACAGCACAGGCTCTTGAGGCTCCAAGCCATAGCAACAATCATCTACAGCTATATCACCCTTAATGCACCCAATTTAGTCTGATCTAAAGCTAAGCAGGGTGGGCTCTGGGTAGTACCTGGAGGGGAGACTGCTTGGGAATACTAGCTGTTGTAGGTTTTTGCCAGCTGCATTTTTCTCTTGTGCACGTGCACTCTCTTTTTCTTTCTCTCTCTCTACCCCCTCTTCTTTTGGCAGCCCCAACCTAGAACATGGCTCTCTCAAGTCAATGCCTCCTATCCCTCTGTAACAGCCCTGTACTGGCACCATTGCCTCCACCATGCCCCATGCCCATTGGGGCAAAGGTAAGTGGCTCCATCCAACCACTCATTGGATCTCCCAGACTGGCACAACCCCAAGCCTGGTTGGGGTGGCAGAGGCCATGACTGCAGAATCAAAGAACCTTCATCTATTAGACCTCTTCTTGGCCATCAGCACCCTAATTTACCTTGGCACCTGAATGCAGATAATGCCCAATTGAAGCCACTCTTGTCCCTTGCTGCCTTCCCTGGCACAAAGATGAGATGAGGGAACATAACTTCCCTTTGCAGCTGGGCCCCATCCTACACACTCCCCATGTCCTCTAGTCCCCAGGGGACAGCCCCACTTAGGCATGTTCATGGCTACTAATCTCTAACAACCATGTGAGACATTTCCAGCAACTCCAGGTGGTCCCTACATAGATGAAGGAGAAACAACAAACAGTTCAGGAAACAGGCAGACAAACACACAGACAGACACAAACCAGGGGCCCTTCAGACCTCCTGCATGGGCCAGCAGGACTTGGAAGGGAAGATATCATTGGTGGTGACAGCACATCCTGGGGAATCAAACTAACTGATTCCTGGCCCCAGGCCAATGTCTTCCTCTCTGGGCCCAGCCCAAGCATGAGCTCCTGGCTACCCAGCCCCTCTCCATCCTCGGCTCTCTTCCTTGTTCACTAGTCACCCATTGGATCAGAAAGCCCATGTTCAAGGCCTGTGGCCTCCACCCTATCTGGCCACATCCCTGAGATTCCTTCCTGCCAGATCAGAGGGCCCAGGATGCCTGCAGATCTGCCCTGTTCCAGGATCCATTCTTAGGGATTAGAGGAATGCTGAGTGGCTTGCTCTCATGGAACTTAGAGTTGAGTGGGTGGAGACCAACTGGAATTAGAGTAGGGATTCACTTTAGGGTAGGGTAGGTTTGTGGAGATTTGGCTTCCTTGCAGGGAAGAACAAAGAAGTGCTCCTCCACCCGTGTTAGCCCACTGAGAGAAAGATAGCTAGATCTGGATGTGCCTCAACCTATGATTTCCAATGTCTTGGAACTAGTGCTGACCATGTTCCCATCTCCCTTGGGGAGAACTTCAGGATCTCTGCACCAACCTAGGTCAGAATCCACTGTGGCACTGAGCCCTATCTGGGATGGTGCTGGGCGGGGGTTTGGGATAGGGCTGGCATGAGCTTTCTGGGTGTGGGGTGGTGAGGCAGCATCAGCCCTAACCTTACCACAAAACCTAGGGCCATAGCTTTGTATCCCAAGGCTTTTTGTGAAACCAGCCTGCAGACAGAAAAGGTGCAGGAGGTATAAGTGAAGGTCAGGGTCCAGGACAGGGTGCTTATAGGAGCCCTGGAGGCTCAAGATGGCTGCTTGAGCACATGACTGTGGATTAAGAAAATGGATGAATATGGTTAAGAAATTATCATTTTCCCCAGTTTGGCAGGACAGGGTGTCTCAATTTTCTTCTTTATCCAAGCTGCAATTTGTGATTGTTCTCATCTTTCCTTCAGTTTCTAGAATAGCTTTCTAAAGGGCTTGTAGACTGTAACACAATTTTGTAAGTATGTTCATTCTTAGTTACTTTTGTATTTCAGTATACAGAGTTTATTTGAACAAGGTTATAGGCTTTCATAGAGATTGTGCATAAAAAGAAAACGTCTCATTGCATTTTAACATTTTTTATTACTCCTTTTAACATATTTTGTTTTTTATTGTTTATAATATTTCTTCAATTTTTCCAAACATTTAATTATTTTGTAATTCCAAGTACCCTAAATATTTACCATATTTATTGCATGAAGAGAAATGTCAGAATAAGAAACAGATAGTTTATTCCAGCTTGTGTGTTCACTAGTAACTGGTAGCCATTAGGTAAGTAGTTTGGATTGCCAGATCTACATCTCTAAGGACATTTGTCAACTGTCACAGCAATACTTCTGCATTTTCTCAGAAAAGTTATAATGCACCAAGTATTAAAGGTGAAGAACTAAGATTTGTTTCTTTCTACCTCCCCTGTTATGAACATGAGTCTAATTAAAAAAACATACCACCCATCTCACAAACTACCAGTAAGCACAGTAAGCCCCACCCCTGGCAAGAAAATGTGTGGATATTTGTTTAAGTACCAGGCTTATGCACCAGGGCACAGGTGAGTGTCACATGTTTTACATACAATATATTCCACAAAATGTGCCCTCAAAGAGTTGTCAGCATTGCTCTGAAATACAGCCTTTTTTCTTTTGTTTTCTTTTTTGATACAGACTTTTGAAATACAAAATTCATTTTCCTAGACTTAATCCAATCTATTTTTCACAACTTATCCTTATGATAAAGTCACTCTTTGCTCTTCTGCCTGAATCCCAGCCCACTTATTTCTTCATCTCTTCATCTTTGAAAGGTCATCATCCAGTCTCACATCAGAGTTTTTGGGCAGGAAAGGTCCTATCTAGTATTTTACCCTCAGCTTTCTCTCCCTGTCATTTCTGGTTCTTCTTCTTTCAGGAAGGGCTCCAATCATATTCATTCTTGTCCAACCATGCCTTCTGCTGATTTGAGAATCTATTTTAAGCTCCATGACACAAGCAGCCAAAAGTGGCTGACAAGTCAGGGTGGGCTATGAGTTTACTTTTCTCCAACCACTCAACTTCTCACCTTGTGCTACTATTTAGACTTTCACACCTTATTTCTTGAGCCAACTCATCTACCCTCTCCTGAAGAATCTACAAATTTTTAACTAAAAAGCCAACCTCCAGGACTTCATGCTATGGTCATATAAAAGGATCCATACCTTTTCTCTCTGACATATGTCCCTGAGCTGTAAAATTTGACCAAAAGAACCATTTGAGCTCTCCGAGAAGAAATTGAAGGCATACAGTAATCTTGGTACCACTTATGCTTCTAAGAAGATGCAGTCTGTGGCTTCTGATCTGAGTTTGCTCCCATTCCCTTTCCCACACCACCTTGGTCAATGCAGAGTTTCTGCCGAGGCAGGATAGGCAACAAGAACAGGAGCACCTCTCCCACAGTCAAAAAGGGCTCATTATATATAAAGCAGTGGGCACACCTTTTCTACAGCATAATCAGTTGAAGTGACAATCTCAGAAACAGGAAGTTGGGGAGGGCCTAGACATGTGTTGTAAGGGAAGCACATACCCAGATGGGGCTCCATGCAGGAGCAGTAGAAGGCAGATAGAGTCCTCATCATCCATAAGCTCCTAGCTGATCCTGAGGCTGTACACATGCACATAGGAGCAATGAAAGGGCCCAGCAGAAAGGAAAAGTAAGAGCAGACATGAAAATGGCAGGGAACTTTCAATAATCCTTTACCCATGTAGACCTATGAGCAGAGGATTGAAGCCTTAGAGGGCCAGTGTTGTTGAACACAACCTCTGGCCACTTATTAGCTGACAGTTAACCTACAAAGAAACAGGTGCAACCCATAGGAAGCCAGCAAGAATTATATAATATATGCTATTTAAAATGATTACATATGTGTTTATTCATATATATGCATTTACATATACCAAGTAGAGACATATATTGTTGCATATTAAAGGGAGGAGAGAATTAATAGATTTAGTCCAAACAAGAATAAAATAAAAATATGAATGACAAATCAACAGCAACAGCAACAATAACCACCATAACAAGTAAAAATTAGAATTGAGATGCTAAAATATATTATCATCCAGAATGATCAGTTTTCAGAAAAAGTGATTCATGTACTTTTTTTTTTTTTCCATTGTCATCTTCCCACAATCCTCTCCAATTATCTTTTTTTTTTTTTTTTGGTTAAATTAACTTGTAGGTATTTTTTTTAAACTTTATTTTGTATATTTAATAATTGAAAACATAAGCAATTAAAAACTAAAAAGTAAACACAGATGAATAAATATATACATTTCTCAAATGTAATGGATACATATAAATTTTTTTTTGTGTGTGTGTGAATCAAACAATATATTACACAATATATTTGGTTCATATTAATGCATTCATACAGTATTTGTCCTTTTGTGTCTGGCTTGCTTCACTCAACATAATGTCCTCCAGGTTCATCCATGTTGCCATATGCTTTATGACTTCATTTCTTCTTACAGCTGCATAATATTCCATCGTGTGAATAGACCACAGTTTGCTTATCCATTCTTCTGTTGATGGACACCTGGGTTGTTTCCAACTTTTGGCAATGGTGAATAATGTGGCTATGAACATCGGTGTGCAGATGTCTGTTCGTGTCATTGCTCTCAGTTCTTCTGGGTATATACCCAGTAGTGGTATTGCAGGGTCACATGGCAAGTCCATATTCAACTTCTTTAGGAACTGCCAAACAGTCCTCCATAGTGGTTGTACCATCCTGCATTCCCACCAACAGTGAAGAAGTGTTCCTATCTCTCCACATCCTCTCCAACACTTGTAGTTCTCTGTCTTTTTAATAGCGGCCATTCTGATAGGTGTGAAATGATATCTCATTGTAGTTTTGATTTGCATTTCCCTAATCATGAGAGTTGTTGAGCATTTCTTCATGTGTTTTTTTTGCCATTTGTATTTCTTCTTCGGAGAAATGTCTATTCAAGTCTTTGGCCCATTTTTTAATTGGGTCATTTGTCTTTTTATTGTTGAGTTGTAACATCTCTTTATATATCCTGGATATTAAACCCCTATCAGATATGTGATTTCCAAATATTTTTTCCCGTTGAGTTGGCTGCCTTTTTACCCTTCTGACAAATTCCTGTGAGGTGCAGAAGTGTTTAATTTTGAGGAGGTCCCATTTATCTACTTTTTCTTTTGTTGCACGTGCTTTGGGTGTGAGGTCCAAGAAACCACCACCTACTACAAGGTCTTGAAGATGTTTCCCTACATTTTCTTCCAGTAGTTTTAGATTCATATACTTTTGCAGTGAGTAAGAATGGTTCATAACTATCTCCAGAAGTCTGATAAACAAAGGCATCAAACAGCTATTATAAATATGTTCCAAGAAATAAAGGAGAACTTATTTAATGAATGAAAAGAAAATATGGTTACAATAAAGCAACAAATGGAAATTCTCAAGAGGGAGATAAAAAGTATTTTAAAATGGAAATTTTAGTGTTTGTGAAATAATAATTCATGAAAAATTCTGTAGAGGAACACAACAGATGATTCAGGATGGCAAAAGAATGAATCTTGAACTTATAAATATAATCCACTCTTCAGAATCCAACTAAAAATTACTGAGGAACATTAATAGAAACTGTCACCTCTGAGATGCACTAATTATATCAACTTGTGTGTAACAGAATTCCCAGAAGGAGAGGAGAGAAAAGGGAAGAAACATATTTGAAGAAATAAAGATCAAAATTACCCAGATTTAATGATTAAAAATAACATATCCAGGAAGTTAAAAAAAATTTTGCTAGGATGAATACAAAGAGACCCACATGTCACAGTAGGCAAACCAAATACAAAGACCCATCCAAGGACCTGATATCCAGAAGAGAGAGGGGTCTCTAAGTTGCAGGGCATTCAGTTCACCTTATGTAAAATCAACAATGGCTCATTTGCAAAGCAGAAACTCAAAAGACTCCATCAGGCATTTTACTTGTGGTTGCAGCCAGAAAAATATAGCAAGGAATAAATTATTTCTCAATTGGTCCTGGAACAGTTTCTGATGAATGGATACTGCAAAAACAGGTCCATTTTGAGAAGGAAATGGGATTGAAGTGGAAGAAACCTGGAGAAACTAATGGAAGATCTGATCAATGATTGCATGAAGTCACCTGATTTTGTCCATGTCCACATGCAGGAACAGGAAGTCCTCTTCTCTGAGAATATGCCCTTAAGAGAAATCATTCCTCTCATGGAACAAATGCCAGCAGGAAACCCAAGAGGAGAGAGAATGAAGACACCTTTCCAATGTCCCCAGGATATTCCCCCTCAAACAGGACAAGCAGATGAATATCAACATTTCTGGGATATTCCAATCAAGTAAATGACAGTATTACTAGTTGAGGCAATCAAGTACCTTCCTTAGTTATTACTCAGGAAGATGATAGCCTTAAGCCTGAGAGGGGAGTGATTCTTGGGAGAACCTGCACAACTTCAAAAGAGCAGAGATTGACTCTTCTATATCTCCATAAGGATCTCTAGGAGGACCCTTTTCTCAAGATGTCCCTATGGAGGTGGAATGACAGTTTCTCCCCAAGACAGATCAAGTCAACACTAAGTCTGTCCCTACCAGCCAAAGCAATAATACAACATCCAGGTGTAGGATAAACCAAGAAAAAGTCCATAGTCCCCCCAAATCATATAGCTGTGAGCACTCCCAGGATATTTAGGTATCCCTCTCAGCTAGACACCCACCAGAGAAGGCACAGGAATGAGAGACCATTTGTTTGTGCTAAATGTCACAAAGGTTTCTTCCAGATATCAGACTTCCATATGCACCAGAAGATTCACATAGTGGAGAAGCCCTTCAAGTGCAGCACATGTGGAAAATTCTTTAGCCACAAAACCAACTTGTGAGCTCATGATAGAATCCTCTCCAGAGAGAATACCTATGTGTGTTCTCTTTGCCAGAGAAGTTACTGACAGTCATCCACATACCACAGCCATGTGAGGACTCACCAGAAAATTAATCTCAAAACTGATTCTGCCACACCAGAAGCTTCCCTTACTACTGTTCCTACATAAGATACATTTTAAAATTATCCAGTATGTCTAATATTTCCTGCAAAATGGTAATTATTTTAGTAGGGAGATCAGATAAAGATTGGTTACTTGGGTAAAATTAATCTGTCTACCACGTTAATGTAGTTTGGTATCATTATTCAAAGTTTAATTCAGATAGAAAGAGAAAATTAAACAAAATCAAATACAAGGAGAAAATCTTGAAAGAAAAAAGAAAAAAAATGACTCATTATATTAAGTGGAGTATCAGTAAAATTAATGGAGATGGTGTCCAAAAACCAGTGGAATGACATGGAAAGGAAAACACTGTCAAGCATGAATTCTATATCCATCAAAATGAAAGTAAAAAAAAAAGAAGACCATTCAAGATAGATAAAAACCAAATATTTAAGTTGTTGGCTTAAATATAAAAAATTATTGATTCACAGTTTCAGAAAGTTGGAGTCCAAAATCAAGATGTTAGCAAGGCTATGGTTTCTCTGGAGTCAGTCATTCTGGTGATAGCAGTACTTCATCACATGGTGATGTCCTATGTCTCTGCTTATGTTTTTTTCCTGCTGATATTTGCCAAATTAACTCTGCTTATTTATAAATGATCCAGTAATAAGGATTAGGAATCACCAATTCATTTGGGTAACACCTAAACAGGGACTTAGAAAATCCTATTCTAAATGAGTCTATACCTTAACTGATAGTATACATTCAAAAGGTCTTAGTTACAAATAGGTTCATACCCAAAGTAATGTGGATTAAAAATAAGAACTTGGAAGTTCTGGGGACAAATAATTCCATCTACCATACATGCCTTACAAGAAAACTGAAAGCAAGTACTTGAGACTGAAAAGAACTTACTCAATTCAGGGAACAATAAAGATATGACAAATATGTGGGTTAATACAAAAGCCTGTAGAGGTATACTGTTTCTCATTTCTTATCTTAATTTCTTTAAGAGATGTAAAATTGTATAAATCAGTAATTATAACATTACATGAAGCATTGTAACATATAAAAAATATATATCACCACAACCTAAAGAAAAGGAGGAAGAAATGGAGGTACATGGGGGCAAAGTCTCTATATTTCTGGAATTAAGTTAGCATTAATCAGAGGTAAATTGTCACAAAATAAGATAAATTCCAATCTTTCAATTTGAATCCCTAAACAATAACTAAAGGAAAAGTTAAAAGTAAATAAATCAATTTAAATGATATACTAAAAATAACTGAAAAAATGAAGACAGTCAAGAGGAACAGAAAAATTAACAAGAAAGGAGACATAGAAAATAACTATCAATGTTGGATATATAAATCCAGGCATGCCAATAACTCCATTGAAGGTGAATTGCCTAAAGAGCCCAGCCAAAGTTAGAGATTGTTAGATTGGATGAAATTGCAAGGGCTAACTATGTACTGTCTACAACAGACCCACCCTAGATTCAAAGACACAAAGGGTGAAAATCAAATGATGGGAAAAGACATACCATTCAAAAAGTACCCATTAGAGCACTGGAGTCATTATATTAGTATCAGACAAAATAGGCTTTATAACAAGAAATATTACTAGAGACAAATGGGAATTTCATAATAACAAAAGAATCAATACATGAAGAAAATATAGCTGTAAAAATATACATATTTAACATATAAGCCTCAAAATACCTAAAATAAAACTCCGACACCTATCTCAGAGATAGCCCTGAGAAGAATGAGGGGGCAAGTGTACTGTCTCATGACCTTCCCCAACTCAGTTCCTCCCACTTTATACTGCCAAGTTCACAACATTTAGCCTGATTGTTTTAATCACATGTTTACTAATTTGGCTCACGTAGATCATGTTCTCCCTTTGAATGTCCAACCTATACTAGTTTTAGAATGTACAGTTGAAATGCAATGAATGATTTTGAATGAAAAACAAAGGAGTAAATGAATGAATGCATGGCATCCCAGACAAAGATGGAGAAACAAAGGAGTACAGCATATTCTAGGGACTGTTAAATGTTGTTCCAAATGCCTTCAGTAGCATTTTCCAAACTGAATTCTTAGAGGTGATAATGGGACTTCTGTGAAAAAAGGAGTTCAATACTCAAAATTTACATTTTCTGTTTCTTTTTTTGGATACTATCAAGGCACATTACTGTGTTTAAAACACTTTATTCACTTTCACAAACTTAAAATCTGATCAGAACTTTATTAATAACTTAAGAGTTTCTCCTCAGAATGCTGTTTAGAATATGCTGACCTCTAGTGTAACACAGCTCTGATGAGTTGGTGGGAGGTAAGCCTGGAGAGGTGAATTGTGGCCAGGCCATGAGATTTTCAGAAGGAAATGGCAAGGAAATAACAACAGAGAACTTCACAAACTTATAAGAAGGTGTGAATATGCAAATCCAAGAAGCTCAGAGATCAATAAATGGGATAACCATGAAAAAAAAATAAACCCCACCATATATCGATAGCACTACCAAATGCAAAGGGCAACAAGAGAGTTCTGAAAACTGCAAGAGAAAAGAAACGTTTTACATACAAGGGAGTCCCAATTAGATTGCGTGCTGATTGATTTCTCATCAGAATTCAATGGAGACAAGAGAGCAGTGGCTGAAATACTTAAAGTGCTGAAGAAAAACAATTGCCAGTCAAAACTTTATATACAGTAAGTCATTCTTTTAAAAATGAGGGAGAAATTAAGATGTCTCAGTTAAATAAAAGCTGAAGGAATTCTTCACCACTAGACCTGCCCCATAAGAAATGCTAAAGAGAGCTTTTCAGACTGAAATGAAAGTACACTAGAAAGTGCCTCAAAGCAATCTAAAGAAACAATGGCCTGCAGGAAAGGTAACCATTTGGGTAATTTTAAATGCCAGCATTATTGTATTGTATTGTTTGTTATGTAACTCTACTTCTTGCTTCCTAAAAGTGCTAAAATGCATACGCATAAAAGGTAACGATAAATCAAGGTTTTTGTACCTACGATGTATGAACATTTAAATGGTAACAAGTGCAAAAAAATGATGAGGTTTGTAGCAGTTTGGCATTGTTAATGAATTCCAAAAATAGATATTGGATTATGTTTGTAAACTAGTCTGTTCCTCTGGGCATGATTAAATTATGATTTGGGCTTTGATAGGGCCACATCAGTAGGACATTGAGTCCCTGCCCCCTTGGTGGGTGGAGACTCAGAGAATACTACATGACTGAGAAGACAGTGGGGGTTTTGAGCTGGAGCCAGGGAAGTAAACACACAGGAAAGAGCAGAGCAGCTGAGCCCATAGAGAATTGAGCCCCAGGGAGAGAGACAAAGCCTAGAAAGCCTGATAGTCTATAGCTGACCTTGTGGAGAGAAAAGAGCAGCTGAGCTCAGAGAGAAACAAAGCCCAGGAGAGAGAAAAGACTTATCCCAGACTACAGCTGATATGCATGTTTGTTTGTAAATTCACAACTTTTACTATACACTTGAATATATGAATGACATATTTCAATAAAATTTTATAAAATAAAAAAACTTAAAAAAAGAAGCTGGGGCCACAGAGACTTAAGAGGAACAGGTTGGAGCAGCCATCTTGCCCCAACATGTGGCAACAGACTTTGGTGAGGGAAGTAATTTATGCTTTATGGCCTGGTAACTGTAAGCTTCTACCCCAAATACCCTTTATAAAAGCCAACAGATTTCTGGTATTTTGCACCCCTTTGGCTGACTAATACAGGGGTATTGAGGTTTATAGTACACATGCATGCTATTGAAGTTAAATAGGTATCAAACTGAAGATAATTGTAATATATTTAGCATGTTAAATTTTAACCCCATGGTAACCACAAAGAACACAAATGAAAAACATATCAAGATAGAAATGGGAAGGCACTCAATATGGTAAAACCAAAGAAAGCAAATTAATATTAAATAGAAGTGTGTGTTCAGAGCATAGCAAGGAGACATGTAAAAATGACAGCTTTGCACCAAACTGACAGGGATACACCAGAACAAAGAAAGACTCAGGCAGGTCCAGCTTGGTAAGCAAAAAGCATTTAATAGGGGGCTTATGTGGGGCCTCATCCTTGATGCTCCAGAAGGGAAGTCCTCTCTCTTGAAGAGTCAGAGTCTGGTCATGGACTAAATCCTTATCTCTGGTGGCAGGCAGAGGCATGGCACTTCTGCCTCACTTGCCACAAAAAAAGCTCAAGCCTCACTTGCCACAAAACAAAAGGGGTCTTTTGTACTACATGTCTATGTGTGGATAGAGAGGCACATGAGGGGGAGATCATGATTAAAATGTGCAGTGCTCAAGACAAATAATCAAGGCCTGGATATTCACAGTGTTTTCCAGCAGGGCAGAAGTTACACTTTCACAGTAACTATGTAAAATGAGCATTTACAATATTTGTCAGTAAGGCTGAAGTTACATCTTTACAGAAAGTACTAAGGGATCTATTGATACAAAGGTGATCAAGCAGTTCACAGATCAGATTATTCTTAGAGTTTCCAGGAAAGAAGTCTAAGCATACATTTTAATTATTAGTCATGAGCTCAAAGCTATTTCTCAAGGCTTGCTATGTAACTGATAAGAAATGAAACGCTTCTGTTACTAGAAGGGAAAGAACTGAAAGGGTTGTGGGAAAATGCAAATCCATACATGCTACAGCGAGGGACAAAAACAAATGGCATAAGACTTACAAAGGTAAAATAGAAAAATGACAGAAGAAAGTTCTATATTATCAGTACAGCTTTTAAATGCAAATGGTATTAACTCTTCATTCAAATGGAAGATATATTCAAAATGTATTAAAAAGCATGACTCAACTATATGCTGTCTGTAAGAGTAGTATCTTATATTTAAAATACAAATAGGTTGAGGATGAAAGGATGGAAAAAATGTACCATGCAATTTGTAACCAAAAGAGAGCTGAAGTAATTATACTAATTGTATTAGTCAGCCAAAGGGGTGCTAATGTGAAATACCAAAAATGAGTCGGTCTTTATAAAGGGTATTTATTTGGGGTAGAAGTCCACAGATACCAGGCCATAAAGCGTTAAGTTTCTTCTCTTACCAAAGTCCATTGCCACATGTTGGAGCAATACAGCTGGCAATGTTTGCCAGGGTTCAGGCTTCTTGGGTTCCTCTCTTCCCAGGGCTGTTCCTCTCTTCCTGGGGCTGTATTTCTCTCTGGGCTTAGCTCTTCTGGTCACAAGGTCAGCTGCAGACTGTCAGGCGACCGGCTCACTTCTCTTCTCCTGGGGCCTTCTGTCCAATATCAGAACTGCTTCTCAAAAACTGCTGCTCAAAACTGTTCTTGCCATGCCTTTTATATTTGATTCCCCACCCACCAAGGGGTGGGGCTCAATGCCCTACTGACGTGGCCCAATCAACGCCCCAATCATAACTTAATCATGCTCAGATTAACAGATCAGTTTACAAGCATGATCCAATTATATTTTTGGAATTCATAATTACATTAAATTGGCCACCGGCTACACTAATATTGAACAAAATAGTCTTTAAATAAAAAACATATATGAAGGACAAGGATAGTCATTACATACTGATAAAGGGGACAATTCAACAGGAAGTTATAACAACTCTGAATATATATGGACCTAACAGCAGTGCCCAAAATTATATGAAGCAAAAACTGACAGATTTGAAGGGGAGAATTTAAAGCACTATATTAATAATAGGAGATGCTAACACATCACACTCAATGAGTGATAGAACATCTAGTAAGAAGATCAATAAGGAAGTACAGGACTTGAATGATAAATGCAACTGACTAGACCTATAAGACAAATATAGAACACTCCACCCAACAAAACAAAGTACATATTCTTCTCAAGTGCACATGGATCATTCTCCATGATAGACTATATGTTGGGTCACAAAATAAGTCACAATAAATTTAAAAATTTTGAAATCATACAATGTATATTCTCTGACCACAATGGAATGAAGCTAGAAATCAATAATAGACAGAGAAAGGGGAAATTCACAAATATCTGGAAATTATAAACAATGTAATCTATAACAACCAATGGGATAAAAAGAAATCAGAAGTATAATTAGGAAATATCTTGAGGTGAATGAAAATGAAAATACTGCATAGCAAGACTTTTGGAATGCAGCAAAGGCAATTCTGAGAGGGAAATTTATAGCTCTAGATTCTTACATCAAAATTGAAGAAAGACTTCAAATTAGACAGCTAACCTCAAAACTGGAAGAACATGAAGAAGAGAAAATTAAACCAATAGCCAGAAAAAGGAAGAGAACAACAGAAATAAGAACAGAGATAAATGAAATAGAAGATAAGAAAACAATAGAGCATTAATGAAACAAAAAGTTGATTCTATGTTAAGATCAATAAATTTGACAAACATTTAGCTAGACTGACAAGAAAAGAGAGGATACAAATAAAGAAAATCAGAAATGAAATGGGAGACATTACTACTATTCTTACTGAAATATAAAAGGACCATAAGTGGATTCTATGAACAAATATGTCTTAGTTTGCCACAGGCTGCTGATGCAAGATATCACAAATGGTCGGGTTTTATAATGAGAATTGTATTACAATAAAAGCTTACAATTCTGAGGACATGAAATGTCTAAATCAATGTATCATCAGAAATGCTTTCTCACCAATGTTAGCTACTGGTGATACTGTGGTCCTCCCACATTGCAAAGCAAGATCTTCACTATTTTCTGTTGATGTCCTTGCCTTCCCTTACAGAATCTACAGTCTCTTGGAGCTTAGCCGTTGACAAGCAGTCATAGGGCTTGTCCTTTACAAGACCTCCTCTCCAGTCTTGGCTGCTCTGCTTTCTTCCCAAGTTCCTCTGTGGGCTATCAAGTATATGGCTCCCCTCTTCAGCCTTGAACTGTTCCATAGGTCTTTTCTCTTGGGGGCATTGTGTGTAAATTTTGGATGCTAGTAATCTGAGTCCTCTCTCACCTGGCAGATTCAAAAATGGCACCTTCCTTTTTCTCTGTGTCACCATTTACATAAGGCCCAGCAAGAGGACAGAAATCCCAATCTTTGTCATGCCTCACTGATGTAGTCCAATCAAAAGGGCCCCAACCCACAGGAAGGGATTAGTTTAGAAACCATCTTTTATTTTTTCGGAGATATTAAAGAACTTCAAACTGTCACAAGATGTATGCCAAAAAAATTACATAACTTAGAAGAAATGACAAATTCTGAGAAACACATAAACTACCTACATTGATTGAAGAAGAAATAGAAGATCTCAACAAACCAATGACTAATAGAGATTGAATCCATAATCAAAATGCTCCCAATAAAGAATAGTTCAGGACCACATGGCTTCACAGGAAAATTTTAACAAGTATTCAAAGAAGACAACTTTAATACTGCTCAAACTCTTCCAAAAAAACTGAAGATGAGGAAAATAACCTAACTCATTCTATGCAGCCAACATTGCCCTCATAGTAATTCCAGATAAAGATTCCACAAGAAAGGAAAACTAGAGACAAACATCTCATTAATTTAGAAGTAAAAGTCAATTAATGTAATCCACCACACTAACAGAATGAAAGAAAAATACCTACATGATCATCTCAATCAAGGCAGAAAAGGCATTTGACAAAATACAGAACCCTTTCTAGGTAAAAACACTTAGAACACTAGGAACAGAAAGAAACTTCCTCCACATGAAAAAGGGCATATATGAGAAACCTAAAACTAACACCTTACTTAATGGTGAATAACTGAAAGCCTTTAACCTAAAATCAGGAATAAGAAAAGGATGAGCACTGTAACCACTGTAATTCAACATTGTACTGAAAGTTCTTGCCAGAGTAATTAGGCAAGAAAAGAAATAAAGTCATCCAAATTGAAAAGGAAGAAGTAAAACATTTCCCTATTTGCACAAGATATGATCCTATATACTGAAAATTCTGAAAAATTCACAACAAAGAACTAATCCCAGAACAAATAAATGAATTCAGCAGATTGGCAGGGTACAAGATCAACACCCAAAAATCAGTAGTGCTTCTATACACAAACAATGAACAATTGGAAGAAGAAATGAAGAAATAAAATCCATTCACAGTTAAAAAAAATCAAATATAAAGAATAAATTTAAACACGTATATAAAGTACTTCTGAACAGAATACTACAAAGCATTTGTAAATGAAATTTTAATAGGTCTAAATAAATGGAAAGATATTTCATGTTCATGGGTTGGATAGCATTCTGATGTCAATACTACCCAAAGCAATTTGTAGAGTAAATGTATTCTCAACTAAAATTCAAACAAGTTTCTTTCAAGAAATGGAAAAGTAAATCATAGTTTATAAGGATGGATAATGGACCATGAGCCATCTTGAAAAAGAAGACTGAAGTTGGAGGATTCACACTTCCCAATCTTAAAACTTACTTCAAAGCCACAGTAATCAAAAGAGCATGGTAATGTCAAAATCACAGAAATATAGAACAATGACAGGATAGAAATCTCAGAATTCAACCCTCACATTTCTGGCCAACCAATTATTGACAAAGTGGAAAAGACCTCTCAATCTGGAAATAATTTTTCTCTTCAACAAATGGTTCTGGGAAAACTAAAAGACCACGAATAAAAAAAATAAGTAGACCTTTATCTCATGTCATATACAACAATAAAATGGTTCAAAGACCTTAATATAAAAGGCATAACTATGAAACTCCTAACAGAAAATATAGGCAAGCTTCTTCAGGACATTTTCTTAGGCAATGGTTTCTTACCCTTCATGCACAAAGCACAATCAACAAGAGAAAAAAATAGGTAAATGGGGCAAAATTTAAAATTTTTGTTGCTTAAAAGACTTTATCATGAAAGATAAATGACAATCTGCACAATGAGAAAAAATATTTGGGAACCACATATCTGATAATGTTTAATATCCAGTATATGTAGTGAAATCTTTCAATTTAAAAACTAAAAGACAAACAACACAATTTAAAAACTAGGTAAAAGACTTGGAAAGATATCTCTCTAAAGAAGATATAGAATTGGTGAGAAAGCACATGCAAAGATGCTCAACATAATTAGCTAGCCATCAAAGAAATGAAAATCAAAACCACAATGAGATACCCTTCAATACTCATTCACATGGGTGCTATTTAAAAAATGAAAGAAAAGTTTTGGATAGGATATGCAGAAATAGGAACACTTATTCTTTGTCTGTGGCAATATAAAATACTTTGGTGATTCTTCAGAAAGCTAATTATAGTATAGCATATGACCTGGTAAATCCCCATGCTAGGTATATACCAAAAAGAATTAAAAGCAGCAGCTCAGATAGTTACACACTGATGTCTGATGTTCATAGCAGCGTTATTTACAGTTGCCAAAAGATGGAAGCAATCCATATCCATCAACCAATGAATGCAAACTAAAACATGTTATATACACACAATGGAAAATTTTTAAGCATTAAAAAATGAATGAAGTTCTGATATATGCAACAACATAGATGAACCGAATATATCATATTGAGTGAAAAAAGGTAGACACAAAAGTGAAAATATTGTAGGATCTCAGGATATGAAGTAATTATAATCAACACAGTCATAGATTTAAAAATATATATAAGAGGCTAGCAAGGAACAGGGTGGTGATAGTTAATCCATAATTAATGCTTAAAATTTATGGCGTTTCTATACATATACATCCTGCACTACTTCACATCCCAGGAGTGATTAAAATTGAACGTTCCCCATCCCAACAAATTCTGACCATCATGTTTGGGAGTGTGGCAGACCATGCATCCCCAGGGCTTGCAACTCTTTGCATTGTCAGTTGCAGCTATACACCTTCCTGGTAGAGAAAAGGACCTTACAGAACTCATGAAAGACCTATCTTTGGCTGAGCCAGCACTACACATTTGATAGGCAATGTCCTGTGTGCTCTCAGGCTAGGTTGGAAGTGGGGAGGGGTACCAAGAGCTCTCAGGTCCTCCTCAGGCTAGAAAATTCCATCTCATGCTAGATCCTGGGTAATCAGAACAATTCCAAAGACAGTGCCCAAAGACAGGTTATCATCATTTGGAAGTAGTAAATTCAGGACCATGCTTGCCATGGCCCCCAAGAAGTGACACACTTGCATGAGTTGGTGGTAGAGACACCCATCAACAATAATTCTGATGCAATACCAAAGGTCTTGCCCTCCCTGCATTGGCATCCTGAGGACACCAGATTCTTAGTGCTGACTCACAGATGGATCAGCCAAGCTGAATCCATCTGGCATTTTATTTATATATAATGAAAGTGATGAGAGAAGACATCCTTTTAAGCATCTCATTTAGAGTAAAGTATGCTATCTTTCAATATTACATAAAATACAAACTGAAATGGTGAGAATGGAAATACTTTTAGTTGACACAATTTTAGTAGGACAGCATTCAGCAGTCTTTTAAAACTATGTATTCAATTAGCTGTAAGGTATTTGTATTTGCATATTGTGGATCATAATTTTTAAATAATTAATGTCAAGGACATGAGTTCCAAATGTCAACCATCATATCAACATTGCAAATTTTGGAATCTATTAGATATTTTATTATTAACAAGACAATTATTGCTGTGAATTTTGACTGATACTACCTACTAGGACATAAGTGAGGGGCAGCAGGAATGATCTGAACCTGTGCTTGCAACAGTGAACAACTATGTTGCATGATTCTCACACCCACTGATAATATTCTAGTCACTAAGATGAAGTATGGTTTCCACTAAGATCAGGAACAAAGTGACCATATCTGTTCCTCCCCTTCCGATATTTAATCACTGACCCAGAAAGGCAACCAGGGAACTATATTCATTTAAGTTGGAAAGACTCCAAAACCACAGAATACACATAGTCCTATCCCCAAACCTAAAACATTCCCACTGTTTTTTTTTTTTTTTTTTTTTTTAAGATTTTATTTATTTATTCATTTATCCCCCCCTTGCTGCTTGTGCTCGTTGGGTCAGCTAACCACGCCGTGTGGGCGGGCTTGCCTTCACCAGGAGGCCCTGGGAACCGAACCCGGGGCCTCCCATATGGCAAATGGGAGCCCTACTGATTGAGCCACAGCCGCTTCCCATTCCCACTGTTGATAATCATAAAATCAGCTCTCAGATACCCAATTATTTGCCCAAACCACTTAAACAATATCCATCACTGAAACACAATTACCGATGCACACAACCTCACCAATCTCTGAATAAATGATTTCCCATAATTTTTTTCATTGAATACACTCTCCACCATGAATTTTTTGGAAATCTGTCAAAGAGATTCAGCTTCCTAATAAAGATTTCTGTCTTAATTCATGTTTTTGTGGTTATTCTTAAACTGAGTTTTCTTTAGCATACCAAGTCTTAGTTTTGACTGAATGATAGTGCAAGTGATTACACACCTAGTGTTTCACTGTTGTGGAGTTCAATCATTTACTTTAAATGATAAATTAGGAATTAATACAATCTCACATTGAGTACAAGTATAGAATTCCTAACATGTGATTTCTCAGATTAGCTTAACAGTTAGAGATGAGGCCTCTCCAATTCCATTGAATTTACATTATGAGTTCTCTCATGTGGTATATCATATAATCATCTACTAAGGGCTTTGCTACATAGATGACATGCATATTGTTTCTCTCCAGTATGAATGTCTTCAGATTATCTGAAGTAGTAGAGATGACTACAGAAATTTCCAAATTGATTGAAAACAAAACATTTTCTTCATTATGTGAATTCTCTGGTGTGTTTAAATGTTAAATCTATGGCTGAAGTCACTTTCATATCCAAAACCTTTATAGTGTGAATTGTTTCATTTAAGGTCAGAATATTGACTGATGGTTTTCTGAAATTGTTGATGTTCATAGGAATCCTCTCCTATTTGAGTAATCTCATGTTGTGTAAGGCTAGATAAATTAAGGTTTTCCCTTATATATGGTATTATAGTTTCTGCCCAGCACGAATTCTTTCATGATGCTGGAGGGCAGAACTACAAGTAAAAGGTTTCCCAAATAGATGACATTCTTGGGGTTTCTCCCTAGTGTGGATTCCCTCATGTTGTTTAAGATAAGAATATCAACTGAAGGTTTTTCCACATAAATGACATTCATGGGGTTTCTTTCCAGTGTGAGTTCTGTCATGTCATCTATGATTAAAATATATACTGAAGGCTTTCCCACATTGATGACATTCATGTAGTTTCTCTCCAATCGGAGTTCTCTGATGTGGTTTAATGGAAGAATAATGAAAGAAGCTTTCCCACATTGATGAAATTAATGTAGTTTCTCTCCAGTCTGAGTTCTCTGATGTGGTTTAATGGAAGAATAATGAAAGAAGCTTTCCCACAAAGATGGCATTCATAGGGTTTCTCTCCAATGTGAGTTCCCTCATGTTCTATTTCTTCCTTCAGCTTTGCCAGTGTGTGCCTCATGTATCTTGGGGCACTGAAGTTAGGTGCATAAATATTTAAAATGGCTTTCTTGTTAAATTGCCCCTTTACTAATATGTAATGACGTTTTTCAACCTTTATAACAGTTTTGCATTTAAAATCTTTGTTGTTCGATATTAGTATCACTACTCCTACTCTTTTTTTTTTCATTACGTTTGCATGGAATATATTTTTCCAACCTTTCACTTTTAACCTGGTTATGTCCTTATGCCTGAGGTAAGTCTCTTGTAGGCAATATATAGATTGCTCATTTTTTTATCCATTTTATCAGTCTGTGTCTTTTGATTGGGGAGTTCAAGCCATTAACATTCAATGTTATAACTGTAAAGGCATTACTTCATCTTTTTTCACTTTTGATTTTCTGTTGTCACATCATACTATTGTCTATCTTTCCCCCCTTTTCTAATAATCTTCATTTCTACACTCTTCTCTAAGTCTCTTGCCCTTGTTTTTTCCTGTCAGGCTGTAGCACTCTGTTTAGTATCTCTTGGAATTCTCATCTTTTGGTAACATATTCTATCAGATTTTGTTTGTCTGTGAAGACTCTGATCACCCCTTCATTTTTGAAGGACAGCTTTGTTGGATACAGAATTCTTGCCTGGCAATGTTTCTCTTTCAACACCTTAAATACATCATACCATTTGATTCTTTCCTACATGGTTTTTGATGAGGGGTCAGCACTTAATCTTAACGAGTTTCCCTTGTATGTGATGTTTGCTTTTCTCTTGCTGCTTTCAAAATATTCTCTTTATCTCTGATATTTGTTATTCTGAATAGTAGGTGTCTCAGAGTAGGTCTTTTCATGTTTATTCTGTTTTGGGTGCATTGTCCTTCCTGGGCATTGATATTTATGTCTTTCATAAGGGTAGGGATATTTTCAGTCATTATTTCCTCAAATATTCTTTCTGCCCTTTTCTCATTCTCTTCTTCTTCTAGGAAACCAATAATACATATGTTTTTGTGTTTTGTTTTGTGACTTAATTCCCTGAGACCCTGTTCCAGTTTTTCCACTCTCTTCTCTTTTTGTTCTCCTGTCTTTTCCCATTTCAGTCTTTGAAATCACTAATTTTGTCTTCAAGCAATTCAAATCTCATCTTACGTGGCTCTAATGTCTTTTTTTTTTTTTAATTTATTTTTATTGTGGGTAAAAATCAAAATTCTCACAATACATACAAACATTTGCAAAATGATATATAAATATATATGCATATATGTGTATTTGCTTACAAAAATGTTATTTATATATATATATATATATACATATATTTTAAGAGGTGCTTAGATTACCCAAAATATTACACGGAACCCATTGGGAGTCCCATGTTGCCCACCTCCCACACCTCCCACCACATCCCACACAAACATCTCCCACAAGTGTGGCCCACCACCCTCAATGAACTTACACATCCTGGAGCCTTGCCACCAACCATAGACCACAGTTCACACTGTAGACCACACTCTCTCCCACTCAGTTCTGAGTGGTGTGTGCTGATTTAAAATGGCCTACATCCGTTGCCACAACAGTACTCAGGACAACCTCCAACTCCCAAAGAAGCCCCTGTATTTCAACTGCTCATCCCCTCCCTACCCCAAAAGTGTCAAGTGGCCACTGGCTCCACCTCATTGTTATAATTTCTTGCATTGCTAGAATCACCATATGTGAACAAGAGAATACCATCAAGTCCACTCTAGTCCATAGTTCTTCACCCAATCCTGAGGGGACTGGGATGGTGATGTCCACTCCAACTCCTAGTGAGAGAGGGCTTATATCCCATGGATATGGTGGGTGGGATGATCCTTCCTGCAGATGCAGGCCCTCTCCATTCCCTGGGATGACCATTGCCCATCGTTGTCTCCTCACCAGGTGACTTGGATGAGCCCATTGAGCTGTAGGGTAGGAGTTGCAGCTACACCTAGATTTCATGCACACCTGGCACATAGGTAGGCAGGTGGCTCCAATCTCTGGAAGTATACCTAAAAACTCCAGCATCACATATAGGTTTGAATAGAAGGGACTGGTGAACCATGTGCAGGGAGGACTTATTTGAGTCTAATTCTGTCACTCTCAGGAGCACAGATTCCAAAATAGAACCCACTGATAAGGCATCAGTCTCTGGGGCTATCCCCCCTTATATAGGACCAGGGTGTCTCCGGAGCTCTCAGGAACCCCTCTGTGTGGGGTGATAGGCACTTAGATGTTCTATGAGCTCCTACTGAGGTGTGTGTAAGAGTTACCTCTGTGATGACCTCCCGACTCTCTTTGAAGTCTCTTAGCCACTTGAACTCATTTGTCTTTACCATTTCCCCCTTTTATTCAAGGTTTTTTTCCAGTTGTGTTGCCAGTTGGAACTTGGTATTGATCCCTCGTTGCCAGGGAGGCTCATCCCCGGGAGTCATGTCCCACGTTGGGGGGAAGGTAATGCAATCATATGCTGAGTTTGGCTTAGAGAGAGCCCACATTTGAGCAACAAGGAGGCTCTCAGTTGGCAACCCTTAGGCACCCCACAACTGCAGGCTAAGTCTCATTTACAAGAGCAAAGACTCACAAGGGTAGTCATCAATAAAAAAAACACATCAGTGGGTCATCCTATTTTGACAGGCACTGTCCCTACACTCAGAGGACTATTGCTGCTCCCTTGGAGACTGTGGCAGAGCTCTCCAGGCTAGGAATTCAGATTCCCTCATTTATTGTGTGATTATCCACCCATCATGACCATGCCCCATCCCCCAATCCTTTGAATGATTTTGTATATCTTTCATGTATATTCGGATGAACCAATCCCCACGAAACCCCCCCCAGACACCCCCCCCCAACAATCCCCCACAGTAACCATTGTAACTCTTCTGTGATCCAATTCCTCCATGAACATTTAGTCCATAAAATAATCAAATACACTTACTAGGAAAAAGAAACAAGTGTGATAAGCTTACATGCAAGAGACAAACATAAGGAAACTCAGGGGGAAAAAAAAAAAAAAAAAAGAGAAGGAAAAAAACCAAATAATCAAACAAAGAACAAAACAAAATAAAATATAATTAGTGGATTGGGACATTCAAAAAATGGGCAAAAAGGCAAAGGAAATGCCTTTAAATATATATATATATATATATATATTCACTTTTTTTTCCTTTCTCTTTTCTTTTTTCCTTTTTTCCCTTCCATTTATCACTGTGTTATCGGATGTCTGGTGTGCCATGACACCTTCCTCCTCTCAATCCCCATTGTCTCCCAATTTTTCATTTAATTTTCAAAGAAGTTTTAGGTCACAGCAAAGTCACACACGGAGTGCCGGAGACTCCCAGATACCAAACCACCCCCCCTTCCCCTCCCCATATTAACTCCCCCCCCTTTTTTTTGTTTGTTAGCATTGTTATAACTGTTATGCAGACAGCAAAATATAGCAACTAAACATTGTCAGTGATTTACAGTATAGTTTACAATTTAGATGATACAGCTTAATAATTTTGATGATATTTACCATGTCCTGTGTCCGTTACTCTAAGATAATGAAAAACCTTCCCCATGACCACCAAACAACCCATTAGATCTTGACTGTTCCCTTCTCCCCAGCCCCCCAGGGCCCGTGATACCCTCCTCTCCAAGCCCATGGAATGTCAAGATTCACAGTTACATGCCCTGGGGATTTGAACCAGCCCTTCCTAATCCACCCACCCCCCAGTGCTGCACCACCAAAACCAGGAACACCACCACTCATCAGCCCCATCCCCCAACATGCAACCATACTCTATCCCTTTACATAGATTATGTCCATATGGGTGATGGTTCAAAACCTGCTCTTCTCTTACTCTCTTTTGTTAACCTATCTTTCAGACAATAGTTCTAGGAGACTGCTCACTTTCCTCAGTTCAGATCAGTGAGGTCATATACTGTTCATCCTTCAGTACCTGGCTTGCTTCACTCAACATAAGGTGTTCAAGATTCATCCACGTTATTCCATGTGTTAGCAATTCGTTCCTTCTTACAGCTGAGTAATATTCCATTGTATGTATGTAAAACATTTTGCTTATCCATTCGTCTGTTGATGGGCACCGGGGCTGATTCCAACTTTTGGCAATGGTGAACAATGCCACTATGAACATTGGTGTGCATATATCTGTTTGTATTTTTGTTTTCAGTTCTTCTGGGTATATACCCAGCAGTGGAATTGCTGGATCATACGGAAGATCTATTGCTAGTTTTCTGAGGAACCGCCAAACTGTCCTCCACAGTGGCTGGACCATACCGCAGTCCCACCAGCAGTGGATGAGGGTTCCTATTCCTCCACATCCTCTCCAACATTTAGTGTCTCCTGTTTTTTTAATAGCTGCCATTCTGATGGGTGTAAGATGGTATCTCATTGTAGTTTTGATTTGCATTTCCCTGATAGCAAGTGATGTTGAGCATTTTTTCATGTGCTTTTTAG
>JAKSZT010054160.1:4523834-4541290 GCA_026826555.1 Tolypeutes matacus
TTTTTCCTTCCCCCCCCCCCCCCCCCCCCGACAACCAGGACTTCTCATCTGCAAATTTGATGGACATACCCAGTTGGAACAAGGAGAGAAGCTTTGAAGAGAAGGACTTGGATTTTTCCAAAACCAGAATTCAGGTGGGCTCTAGGAACCTGTGCTTTATGGAAAGGAAGAACCTGTTCACTGAATGAGAAGGTTCTTAAAAATAACCACAGATTTCCCTAAGTGAGTTATAGTTTTTGAAATGTAGGTGTCAATATTGGTGAAATTTTCCTCAGATAAGGTTATTACCCATTCACATATTAATTTATATTCAAGTGTCTGTGGCTTTGAGGAAATTGATATTTATGTACTATTGAATTTAAACTTCAAATTAATGGTTCTTTTCCTGGTCTTCCTCTTAGGTGGCTTTCCCTCTTTTTACTTCCCCAACATACAATCTTTTAAATACTTTTTCTTATATTTCAATCTTAAAAATCTATTCTAATTGTCACTGTTTTATAAGTATAGAGTATCCCTTAATTTGATATTCTTTCCCAGGTATGTGCCATATTTGAAACAATTATAGCACCATGTGAGGCTTTTCAACATTTTAATTTCCCCAATGTTAATCTAGGAATTCATTCTTTTTCAGTTGTTTCAGGCAGGGAAACTTGTCTTAAAAACAACAAGAAATGCTATTCATGCAACATAATTGCAGAAAAGACACATTTTCCATCATGTCATTTATTAGTTTTGGGGTGTGAATGCTGGTACTCCAAGTAGATACCTGGGAGTGGAATAAATTAGGAATTCAGTTCAATCATTTAACTGTAAATAAGTTGGTTTTACATTCTAATCCAGAAAAAATTTGTGACAGTATGAATTTATGGAAAAATTAACTTGAACACAAAAATATAACCTGAGTTTTTTTAAAAATAAAAAGATAATTGCATAAACATGACTCATATACTTAATCTTTGAAACATTATAAAGTCTTCAAAATTGATGAGTGCATTCTGCAGTTGTGATACTACAAAAGAGAGTATCTCTGTGCATGTAGGACAATAACATGGTATGTAACTACCCTGGGAAATATTTTTATTAGAGACTGTCACTGAATGATTAGTGTAGAATTCATATGAATATGACTTGATTTTCATGGAGAAACATTTTATGGTCTCTCACCTCCTTCCCAGAAGCAGAAATCTCATATTCACAAGAATTTCATTACATGTAGTCAGTTGCCAGAAGATTTTACTCACAGATCCAAAGTGACTCAACATGTGTTAACTCACTAGACAAAGAAACCCGACTTCAGCAATCTATTTAGAAAAGCCCTCAGTGGTCAATCATTTTATAATCAACAAAAGAAAATTTCCAACAAAAGTAAATCATATCAATGTCATTTAATTGGTAAATCATTTATTCAATGCTCTGGCCTTACATAATACAATGGAACTCACATCACAGAGAAACTACCTAGGCCATCTAGGTGGAAAAGCCTTCACTCAACCTTCTGCCCTGAGACAACATGAGAGAACTCACACTGGAGATAAATCCTGTGAATGCCATGTATTGGAAAGGTTTCGGGCAATGTCCTGACCTTAGATTAGATGAGAGAACTCAATATAAATGTTTTGAATATGGAAGAGATTCCAGCCTTTGAGTTAACCTTTGACACACTACAGAAGTCAAACATTGAATAAACACTTTGTAATTAATCTGGTAGAGCTTTTTTCTCATTGTGACTACTTCATCAATTTAAGCCAATTTGTACTGGAAAGAATCAATATCTTACCTATATAGGAGATGGTCTGATGATTTACAACATGAGTACTCAAATATAAATGTAATAAAAATGGGGGACTCTTCACCCACTGTTCCAGCTGATAGACAAGTCTTAACCAGAGGATAATTCATGCTGGAGATGTTATTCATGAAAAATAGCGCAAAGTCATTTATTCATATGGCAACACTTGGAGGGAAAGTAATAATTTACATTGTATTAAATTCTATCAGTTTCATGAATGAAAGCATGTCTTCAGTTACCACTTATTCCTTAGCAATAATATTCTTATGTTGAGAAAACTGCAGTTGTAAAGTTGATTAAGGAAAATCTTCAGCTGGAAAATTCATAGAGCAAAAAAAATCTTTATATGAACCCTTTAGCACACAATTCAGCAGAGTCAAGAATTCTGAAGAAGACTTACAACTGAAGTTATGTATCATAAAATGTAGAATTATGAATTAACCTGGGTATACTAAATGATAAATTCTTTTAGAAGTAAAATGAAGTGAAATTAATTCAATAGATTAGTTCTTACATATATGTGAGCAACAAATATTGTTGCTGACAATCTAATATGTTGGCCAAATTCTAGTTTTGTTTTTATGCAGTTCTAAACACAGATTTGTGTCAATCAGTATATAACTTTGAATGTTAACTCAAACCCTTAGAACACAAAATTGTGATTCTTAACTATTATCTTAGTATTGTATATGTTAATGGCAAATGTGAAAACAAACATGGAAAAAGAAATATACATTAGGAATAAAACCTTATGGTTCATAAATACTCCTCTTCAAATACAATTTTATATTACTATAAAAATTTAGAAAGGAATTAAAAAGGAAACCATTTAAATAAAATAAAATACATCAGTCATGGAGAACAGTGTTTTCATTGCCTAGAGAATTCCCCAGAATCCAGAATCTGTCATTGTTTCATTCCATACATTTAGTATTTTATTACAAAAAGACTTTTGCCAACAAGAACATAGAGACCACACCAAACAAGTACATGAAAATACATTGAAGGCATAGGGAGAGTTCAGTCTTCAGAGGCCAATGTTCAGTGTCCAATTTTCAGAATGTCCAGTTTTCCATAGGAAGGAACCTGACTCACCTCCAATTTGGAAACAAGGGCCCTTTACTATAATACAACTACAGCTTAAGCCACAAACCACCCTGGGGGAGTGAATTCCAGTGGGAGAATAGAAAAAGTGGTTGGGTATATTGAGATTGGGATTTTGCATTTATAGTTTAAACAGGGAAGTCCTTGATTCTCCATTCCCTCAAAGGTGAATATTTCCCAACATACATTCCAGAACCTTTTTTTCTTACAGTGAAGTCTTCAGTGCACAAATACCTTTAGATGGGGTCACCACCCAATAAGATCTTCCTGATGACCTTTATGTAGCAGCTATTTGTTTTCTGTTTCAGTGTCCCCTCACCTCTTTACTGCTGCGAGGAAGTATGCCTTTTGCTGTGTCACTGGTGCTGTAAATCAGGAACCTAGATCTGATTGGAGTCCAGTTAGCTATCTGAACACTTTCCAGAGGTGTTTCTCCACATCTACAGTAGCAGTGCCAGCTGCCACATGGTACATGAGAATAGCTTTCCATATCCAGAGTATGTATCTATAATTGTTTTTTCTATGACAAACTCATCTCCTTCAAGTTTTGCAGTTTCCTCTATGAACAAAGCCATATCATCTGTAGAGATGACTTTTGTCATCCACTTTATTGCTTTCTCTAAAGAGGCCTGCAATTTCACCACTTGTGCACCTGTATCTAAGAGACCCATGATGGTTTGAATCCCCCTTTCCCCATCCACCCTAATGGGAACATAGGGCTTCTGATCCCTGGTAGGGACCCAGTTTCTTTGGCTCCATACCTAAGCATTCTTTCTGAATGAGTAAGATATGGGTACATGTCATGGGAAACATCCTTCCTATCCAATTCGTCATGCTCACCATCAGAATTATCTTTCTTACCATCCTGGACCATGCACAAGGTCTCCTTAGCAACCCATTTGTTCCTCTTTCCTAGGCTGCATCTGGTACTTGTTGGGCAGCTCTGCATAGTTGTAAACCTTTCCAGGCATATGAGCCCTCTTTCTTCTACTCTTTTATGCAGTGTAACAGGGCCTTAATTTCTTACTTAGACCACCTTCTGCCCCATAACTTTGGCAGCTTTTCTATAGGGATCTCCTCCAATTCTTCTTTGTCTATAACCTCTTTTGGTAACCAAAGTCACCTTGGCCTGTGGGTGGGCTGACCCTGTCCCATCCTTTGTCTCTCTTTGGTGGTTCTTTGTGTTCCTTTTATGGCTTTTCTGGCACAACTTTCCATTGTTGGGATTCTATTTTCTGGGCCACCTCGATGAAAATGACTGATGCTGTACTGCTAATTCTACCCGAAAGCAAGGAATTGAGATGGATCTTTTCTACCATTTCACCCACTAATGTTCTTGAAGATAAGAGAAAGTTTATGGTAGTGTTATCCTGGTCAAGCCCTCATTTTATTGATGATTTCAATGACATCCAAGGTAGGACTGTCTCTTCAACATCCTGACCAGGAATGGGATGATGTAGTCACATGTTTTTACTTGAAGGGCAATTATGGCCTCATGAACAGTCTTCAAGGGATTTAATTTTTTAAAAAATATACACCTAATGTAATCATTTTTTTTTTACATTTAATGCTAACACATGGAATAATGTGGATGAATCTTGAAGACCTTATGTTGAGTGAAGCAAGCCAGGCACTGAAGGATGAACAGTATATGACCTCACTGATCTGAACTGAGGAAAGTGAGCAGTCTCTGAGAACCATTGTCTGAAAGATAGGTTAACAAAGGAGAGTAAGAGAAGAGCAGGCTTTGAGCCATCATCTACATGGACATAATCTATGGTAAAGGGATAGAGTGTGGTTGCATGTTGGGGGATGGGGCAGATGGGTGGTGGTGTTCCTGGGTTTGGTGGTTCAGTGCTGGTGGGTGGGTGGATTAGGAAGGGCAGGCTAAATTCCCAGGGCATGTAACTGTGAATCTTGACATTCCATGGGTCGGGATAGGGTGGTATCATGGGCCCTGGGAGGCTGGGGGGAAGGGAACAGTCAAGATCTAATGGGGTGTTTGGTGGTCATGGGGAAGGTTTTTCATTACCTTACAGTAATGGACACAGGACATGGTAAATATCATGAAAATTATTAAACTGTATCATCTAAATTGTAAAAAAAAAAAAATTTTTATTGCCCCCCCACCAAATGGCTCCCTCATCTGTCTGCTCATTGTCTGCTTGTTTTCCTTAAGAGGCACTGGGAACTGAGCCTGGAAACTCCCATGAGGGAGGCTAGTGCCCAACCACTTAAACCACTTCTGCTCCCTGCTTGTTGCATTGTCTGCTGGTTGTGGCATCTGCTCATTGTAGTGCCTGCTTGTTGCAGTGTCTGCTCATCATGTCATCTTGCTTGTTGTGGCATCTGCTTGTTTTGTCTACTCATCTTCCTTAGGAGGCACTGGGAACCAAACTCAGTACCTCCCATGTGGGAGAGAGGAACCCAATTGCTTGAGCCATATCTGTTCCCCTGGGGTTTACTTTTTGAGCCATCATCCATGGTTGGGCATACCACTGTCATGCTCTTAGCCTCCCAGACTGAGTGGCATGTGTTTGTCTCCATCCCTGTCCTGTTGGTTGTCCTGCTCCATACAGGCAAAAATAATATCAGTGGGGCCAGTGTTTAGCTTCCCTAGGAGACATCCGAGTCTGAAGAGATGTGCTAAAGTAGCCACATGAAACTTCCCTGTCTTTTGCCCATATCTGTCTTTTCACTAATGTATTTAACTTTCAGAAAAATATTTCAATTATTTCATTGTAAGCAATGCTGAGATGGTTCTGTTTTGAGTAAGTCTAACTTTGAACCTGAAAACAGTCTTCATTCAGTGAAACTCCCTGCATAGGGACCCAAACTACCCTTGGGAGTAATTTCAACCATTGAAACACTTTGTGGGTCAGCAGGTATCCATCAGCCTGGGTATAATTTCCTTACCCTTCCTAGAATCCACCTCCTGCCTCTCTGCCTCCATCCACCACACATTTTGTGTTCACATGGATATTGCTTACATCTCACTTGTGCTCATGCAGCCAGAGGGAGACCAGCACCTTTGTCAGTGAATTACCCACCAGGGAGCTGGTACCATCCTGGGATGACTGAATTGACGAATCCTTACACCTCCTCCACACCATGGGGTGCTTTGTTGGCCTACAAACTGTTGGGCAAGACGTCAATTTTCACTTACAAGGGAGGAGTCTCACCACGTGGAGAACCAAGAGTTCATGCAGATGCCAGGATCATCAAGAAAACACATGTCTTACTGGATGGAACAATATTAATTCAGAAGGGACAAAGTAAGTTCAGCTTCACTAGTGGAATTTGATCTCCCATGACCAGTGTGTATGACTTCACAGCTGATGCAGAAAGGTGGTCCATATATATCCCTCTCATGTAATGTAGGCAAGGTACATAGCTCCTTTCCCATCAGGAACAGATGTAACCAGAGGGGTGGGCCAGCTGCTATAATAATACACATACTTGGTCAAGCAGTCTACAGTGAATGTTTACACAATGCTCTGGGCAAAAAGGGAAGGAATGTTCCAATAGGCCACCATCTTTTAGGCAATGTCCTTTATATCCAGGCACCTCTGAGAAAGAATTGAGCCTATATTTATTATTTCACTCTAGTAGCCAGACTAATATACCGGCTCCTAAGCACAGGGTTTATTTGTGGGTCACAGGGTAGGAGGACAGGCCTCACTCAGAATGTCTCTTTCCATATTATCTTTTACATTCCATATAATCTGAAATTGTAACAAATTCACTTTATTTCTGTTGATTGATGCTTTTTATTTGGATTATAGATATAAAATGAAAATTTGTGAGAAGCAAATTCTCTTAAAGTCATGTAAATTATTACTATTCCTTCAGGCTGATTTTTATTCCTATAACCTTCTTTAATTGAAGTTAAATGAATTTTTTTTATTTAGCCACTATAAAAATTTTGATTAGAAATGCAAGGCCATGTAATCTACCATATTTTAAAGGTCATTCTTGTTGATGGCAGAATTCATGCCCTTGTGATTGGTGAGCAGAGACATACATTTTTTTCTGGATGTCAACACACACATTCAAAAATTATTCTCCCATTGTAATGAAATGGAATTTTATGGGGCTGTAGCAGAAGAATATCAATGTAATGGTCCCCGGTCAACTTTACAGAACACTAAAAAATCTTGATAATCAATATTACTGTGCTATTTTTTCTCAAAACACACACTATCCTTTAGGAAACATGAAGATTAATAAATATTTTATCAAATAGAATGCATATGAAATGAACAATCTATCCAATTAGGCACCAAATATAAAACATCTCTTTATATTCTATTTTTGTCATTTTTCTCCTTAATCACTCACAAGTTTCTCCCTGTCCATTGAGGATATAAAAAGTGTAATGAAAGAGAATGCTCATATGCTGAAACTCATACTGTATATTTTGTATTGACAGCTTATTTTATGCAATTATTCAAATTAACATAGAAAATAGTTTGGTTTTTATTTTAAGGACACCATAAAATTATCCTAAATATCTTTCAATTTATCTTATATGGATATCCTAGGGGTTGCTCTTCCATTTGCTGTATTCTCCTTCCCAAACCAATCAGAACTGGCCACAGTGACTGTGCATTCTCAGTTAACAAGTGGCCAAGGTTATAAAAAAGCAAGTGTTACAAAAGAATGACCATTGATTGTTTTCCCCAACATAGGTCTCCAGAGGTGTGCCAAGGTCTTTTCTGGCTGTCTCTTCTTCCATTTGGGGTAGAAGTTGTTGGTGCAGAACACAATCCCACCTGCTGTTTTAAGAGATGTGATATACTGTGTGCCAAAATTCATTATCAAACCATTTTAATAATTAAATATTTTTATTTTAAAAATGTATACTCTGATATTGTGATTTTCCACAACATATTTCTAATTTATGCCCATCTGAGCCATGAATTGGTAACTCCAATCAACTCTTTCAGTAAATTCCCTATTATATCACATACTCTTAAGAAACTGGAGATTCCAACACACTGTTTGAGGTGGTGGGCACATATATTTTCCCATTCTCACATTTCTAGTTTCCACAACTTCTGCTTGTCTCTTGAATACCACTATTTCTTAACGAAGAAATCCGTTTCCTGAGACTGCAATGTCTGTGCAACTCTCCAAATGAAAATTTACTCAATGACTCAGTCATTTATCATGATGTCTACTTTACCAATAAGGGAAATTTAGGGACCAGGTGCTTTTGTAAATGGATTAAGCAAATGAAATTGATAGAACACAAAGCATATCAAGAAATATTGAAGACAATTTTTAAACTAATTTGTTTGCACATCCCTGGATTTTTTTCCTTGCTGAATGTCTTTTTTATTTTTTACTATTTTTTATTAGAGGAGTTGTGAGCTTACAAAACTTTCATGCATAATGTGCAGAATTCCCATACATCACCCTTCCACCAGCACCTTACACTGTTGTGGAAAATTTGTTACAGATTATGAAAGAACATGATCAGACTATTACCACTAGCTATGGTCCATAGTGTACACTTAGTATATTACTTCCATATACCTCCTATTATTAACACTATCTATTAGTATTGTACATTTGTTATAGTTCATGAGAGAATGCTTTCATAGATGTAGTATTAGCTACAGTCCATCTTCCACCACATGGTTCACTGTGTTGTACAGTCTTATGCCTTGTACATTCTATCCAAAGTATACACTCAGTGGCTCTCACTTTCATCACAGACTTGTGCAGTCATTGCTAAGTAAACTTTGAACATTTTCCTTAGTTAAAAAGAAAAAATCTCATACCCTTTAATATTGACCCTTAGCATTGATATAGTATCTTTGTTGACATTGATGCAAGAATATCACAATATTGTTGTTAACTATAGTCAAAAAGTTACATTAATTGTTTTTCCCATGCATCACTGTATTCTTTCTTACCACCTTGTAATAATGACATACATTTATTCTAGTTCATAGAAGAACATTCTTGTATTTATATTATTAATTACAATCCTTATTCACCTTCAGGTTCACTATGTTATTCAGTGTCTAGATTATTCTTTAGCTTTCTTTCAATTGACATTTACATCCCTAGACTACTCTCTTCAGCCACACTCTCATTTATAAACCAGCCATGTAAGTTATACATATTATAATGTGCCATGATCAACTCTATCCATTTCCATACTTTTACAGTCAAGCTAATTGAAAATTCTCTCTATATTAAGAATTGGTACACCTTCTCATTCCTCATCCTGTCTCCTAGTAACCTATACTCCAGGTTTTAACTCCATGTGTTTATTCATGTTATTTAGTTCATATTGTGAGACCATACAATATGTATCCTTTTGTGTTTGGCTTATTTTGCTTAGCATAATGTCCTCAAGGTTTATCTCTATCATCTGTCCCAAATTCATTTCTTCTTACAGCAGCATAGTATTCCATCATATATATATATACCACATTTTATTTATTAATTTATTGGTTGATGGATACTTATGTTGTTTCCATCTTTTGACAATTGTGGGAAATGCAGCTATGAACATTGATGTGCAAATGTCTGTTCATGTCTCTGTTTTCAATTCTGAATATATTCCTAGTGGAGGGTTTGCTGGATCTTATGGCAGTTCTATATTTCACTTCCTGTGTCTTTCACAGGGTCTGCACCATTCTATATTCCCACCAACAGTGATGGAGTGTTCCTATTTATTCACATCCTCTCCAGCACTTGTTGCTTCCTGTTTTTTTTATTTAATAATGGCCCTTCTATGAGATATGAGATGATATCTCATTGTAGCTTTTGTTAATTTCTTTTATTTATTTATTTATTTACCCCCCCACCCCACTTGTCTTCGCTGTCTGTTCTTTGTGTCCATTCACTGTGCATTTCCTTTGTGTCTGCTTGTATCCCTTTGTTTCATCATCTTGCTGCACCAGCTCTCCATGGGCAAGGGCCATCAGATCTCCACGGGCATTGGTGGGGCCATCAGCTCTCTGTGGGTGTGGGCATGAGCCATCAGCTCTCCACAGGTGCAGGCCAGCTTGCACTCACCAGGAGGCCCCAGGAACTGAACACATGGCCTCCAATATGGTAGATGGGAGCCCAATTACTTGAGCCTCATCCACTTACTTCATTGTAGTTTTGATTTGCATTTCCTAGTAACTAAAGTGTTTTGTATATTTTTCATCTTTTTAAATTTATTGAGATCTGACCCAACATATGGTATACCCTGTTGAAAGATCCATGAGCACTAGAGAAGAAAGTACATCCTGCTGTCTTGGGGTGCAATGTTCTGTATATATCTATTAGATTTGGTTCATGTATCATTTTATTTCAGCTCTTTGTTTCTCTATTGATCCTCTGCTCAGATGATCTATCCAATGCTGAGAGTCATATATTGAAATCTCCAACTATTATTGTAGTGATGTCTATTTCTTCCTTCATCTTTACCAGTGTTTCCCACATGTAATTTGTGGCACTCTGGTTAGGTGCATATACACTTAGATTGTTATTTTTTCCTGTTGAATTGCTCCTTTTATTACTATATAATGGCATTCCTTGTCTCTAATAATAGCTTTGCTTTTACAGTCTATTTCACCCAATATAAGTATAACTACTAGGCTTCTTGAGAGGGATTACTGTATGCATGGAATATCTTTTTCCAGGCTTTCACTTTCAATCTATTTGTATCCTTAGGTCTAAGGTGAGTCTCTTGTAGACAGCATATAGATGGCTTATATTTTCTTATCCATTCTACTAGTCTGTGTCTTTAAATTAGGGCATTTAATCCATAAACTTTCAATATTATTGCTGTAAAGGCAGGTCTTACTTCACCCATTTTGATCTTTGGGATTCATTTTTCACATCTTGTTTTCACCTCTCTTTTAACAATTTAGTTACTTTTAGTGATATAATCTTCATTTTGAGACTCTCTTCCAAGCCTATTTCTCCAGGCTGTGGCACTCCCAATAGTATTTCCTGCTAAGCCAGTCTATTTGTTACATACTCTTTCATTTTCTGTTTATCTGTGCATATTCTAAACTAGCTCTGTTTTGAAAAACAATCTTGCTAGATATAAGATTCTGGATGGCAGTTTCTCTCTTGCAGTATATTAAATATATCAAGTCACTACTTTCTTTCCTTTGTGGTTTCTGTTGAGAAACAGTACTTAATCTTATTGGGTATCCCCTCTATGTGATGAATATCTTCTCTTGCTGCTCTCAGGATGCTCTCTTTATCTTTGGCATTTGATATCCCAATTAGTATGTGTCTCAGAGTAGGTCTATTTGGATTTATTAAGGTGGGAGTATGTTGTGCTTCTTGGATATGGATATCTATGTCCTTCAATAGGGTTAGGAAATTTTCTACTATTGTTTCTTCAAATATTCCTTCTGTCCCTTTTCCCTTCTATTCTCCTTCTGGAACACCCAAGATACATATTTGCATGTGTTTTGCTGTCATTTCTTTTCCTCTGACCTGTTCAATTTTTTTCATTCTTTACTTTATCTCTTCTTTTGTATATTCACTTTTAGAGGTCCTATCTTCAAGTGCACTGATCCTTTCTTCTGCCTCTTCAAATCAGCTTTAATATGTCTCCAGTGCATGTTTTGTTTTATTTTTTGTGACTTTAATTCCCATAAGATTTGTTATTTTTCTACACATGCCTTCAAATTCTTTGTGTTCACCCAGTGTCTTCTTAATGTTCTTACTTTCTTTAGCTATCTCTTTGAATTTACTAAGGAGATTTGCTTGAACATCTATGATTAGTTGTCTCAACTCCTTTATAGTATATGGAGGCTTAGTTTGTTCCTTTGAGTGTGCCATATCTTCCTGTTTCTTGGCATAGATTGTAATTTTTTTTGGTGTCTCAGCATCTTATTTGCTAGATGTTTTTATTCTTGGTCTCTTCTCTCTTTAGTCTAGGGCTATTTGATTGGCTTTGTGTTACAGCTCCTCTTTGGTACTTGGTTCAATTTAATTTGGAAATTTACAGTGGCTTGTGTTTGGCCAATCTGAAATTTTTTAGCTCTCTTTCATCTGTTTCTTGCCCCTTCTCCTTTGCTGGTTGCAGAATATGAGTCAAAGATGTGGTTTTTACTGTAAACCATGGAGGCTGAAGGTGCCTAAATTGCCCCAGGAATTGATGAAGAGTATCCCACTTTTCTCCCATGCCAGGGGTGGTGACAAAGCCACGGCCATGTACAGTAATCCATGCATGCCAAGCGTGTATGTAGTTGCTCAGACTGATGAAACTTCATACCCTTTCCCTCCCTGCCTCAGGCAGGGATGGAGCTGCAGGTGTGTGCAGAAAACTAAGCCATCCAAGTCAAACTGACTGCAGTTGCCCAAGTAGACTGATGAAGCATTGGACCCCCTTCTCTTCTGCCAAGGTGGGAATGGAGCCTCAAGTGTGCCCAGCAATCTAGTTCATGTGGGCCAAAAGCAGCTGCAGTTGCCCAGTGAAGATGAGGGAGCACTGTCCCACCTCCTGCCATCTGGGTTGAGGATGGAGAGAGAGAAGTGTCCATCAGTTTAGTCCATGCAGGCTGGCAGTGGCTACAGTTGCCAAGAGAGGCTAAGGGATCACTGGCCCTTCTGCTGTGTCAGGAGTGAGGATGGAACTGCAGGATTGCCAACACTCTAGTCCATGTTGGGCAAAAACGCCTGCTGTTGCCCAAAGAGGTTGAGGAGACACTGCCTTCTTCCTACCCTATTGAAGATGGAGCTATATCCATAGGGTTGTCCACAATTCTAGTCCATGTGGGCTGAAAGTGACTGCAGTTGCCCAGAGAGGGCACTATTCTTCCTCCTGAACTGTCAGGGGCAGGGATGGTCCCAGTGATGTGTTCAACCTGGGCCATGCAGGCCATATGTACCTGTAGTTGCCATGAGGCTGGGGAAACCCTGCCCCCTCCTGTCCTATTGGGCACAGGGATGGACCATCAGCTATGTCCAATAATCTAGTTTATGCAGGCCAAATGTGACTGCAGTTGCCCTGAGAGGGAGAGGGAGCTCTGTCCCTCCTCCTCCTCTGTCAGAGGTGGGGATGGAGCCACAGATGTGTCTAATAATCTAGTTCATGCATGCTGAAAGTGCCTGCAGTTGCCCAGAGAGGCTGGTACAGGACCCCCCAACTTCTTCCCTGCTGGAAGTGGGGCTGGAGCCTAGGCTTGAGCTGCAATCTGGCCTAGGTGGAAAGAAGCCAGATTTGATTTTCAATCAGCCCTGCTTCCTCTCATGCTAGGAATGGAGTTAAAATTCCACTAACTACTTTGAATAAAAGGGAATCTTTATAATCAAAAGCCAGTTGTAGAAACCTATTGTTATATTAGAACACTCTTCTGAATGAAGACATATTCAATACCAGAAAAGGCAAGAATATCCAACTTAGACCTAGGGTGATGGTGTCTTAGGAATCTAAAGAAATAATGAAAGTGAACTAGAACAATGTCAGCAGTTAGAATGAATATAAATTCTGTATTAGTCAGCCAAAGTCATGCTAATGCAAAATACCAGAAACTGGTTGATCTTTATAAAGGGTATTTATTTGGGGTAGAAGTCCACAGTTACTGGGCCATAAAGCATAAGTTTCTTCTCTCACCAAAGTCCATTGCCATGTGTTGGAGCAAGACAGCTGCCGCTGATTGCCAGGGTTCAGGCTTCTTGGGTTCCTCTCTTCCCAGGGCTGAGTTTCTCTCCAGGCTTAGCTCCTCTGTTTCCTCCACAAGGTCAGCTGTATACTATGAGTCTTTCTAGGTTTTGCTTCTCTCCACAAGGCCAGCTGTGAACTCTCAGGCGACTGGCTTGTCTGTATCCTGAGGCCTTCTCTCCTTCATCACCAGAACTCCAACATCAAAACTTCTCTTTCTGTCTTTTGCCTTGCCTTTTATATTTGATTCCCCAGCCACCAAGGGGTAGGGCTCAACACCCTACTGACCTGGCCCAGTTCATAACTTAATCATGCCCAGATTAGCAGACCAGTTTACAAGCATAATACAATATATATTTTTGGAATTCATAATTACATCAAACTGCCAAACAGCTACACGGCACCTTCTGAATTCCAAAAATAAATTACAATATTAAAAAAACCTTAAATCAGTAAGAATGCAAGTACAAAATCATATCATAATCATTTTAAAGAAATACAGTTTGTTTTCAGGCAAAATCCCATCTTCTGTAGACCTCAGAAACTTAAAAAACGATTTAACTGCTTCCAATACACAAATGGAAAGACAAAGGATAAACATTTTCATTATCACAAGGAGAAATTGGGATGTTAAATGAGTCATGCATCCTCTACAGTTCAGTAAACCTGCAGTACATCCTCCATTCAACTTCAAAATCTGAGAGTCATTCTTAAGATGATGGTTTCTTCTCCTTGGGGCCCCATAGAACCCACCCTTTCCACAGGCTTGACCAATGGCCATTTTCTTGGTTCCACCCTCATCAAGTGTCAACCAAGCTCCAGACCTCACCCTCCAAGAATGTTGGGCTGATTGCCACACCTTACCCAATCTTTGGGTTAGAGTCTTAGCCCCCCTAGTACAGTGAGGTGAAGACAACATTCCCCCTAGCCTTTAGCATACAGATTCAACCCTCTCAGAGCAACAAGTTGACCGCCTGGCCTTCCCTAACCTTTGGTATACAGGTTCAACCCCCTCAGAGCAATGGATTGGCCACCTGGCCTTCATATATATATGAAAAGATATCTAGAAGACTTTTGCCAACTTTGTTATGTATGCATCTTCTAGTATTAAATCATGGTAGGGTGATTTTAGATAAAAAGTATGAAAAGTAAATATCTGCCTCATTGTTTTTGCAGTTGCCATACTGACATGAATCCATGGTTTGGATAATGAGAAAACATGGCCAAAGGGGGAAAATCCATTGAGCATCAGATAACATTCTCCAGAGACAGCAACCAACATAGAGGATATTGTGGAGGCTGGGGATTCATGGCTTAGGCTTGCCTCCAATCACATATTCTCTGATACTATCAGTTTTACATATTGAATTTCAGTAGTTTAAAGAGTACTGTCCTTGTTCTCTTTTTTCCAAATAGGGCATTAAAAGACAATGATCTCATCTTTTTCCTTTCTTGTCATGTGAAGAAACAAACACACAGAAAATTTCTGTAATTGTCCCCACATCCAAGTGCTAAAAAGGCAGAACAGGGCTAGAGCTTGGTCTTCTTGCACTGATCTACTTATCTTAGAAAGTTCTATATGCCTTTTTCTGTTTGTGGATACAGTTACCAGGGGGAAAAATGACACATGGGAAAAAAATTCACTTTAAACTATGACTAAATGGAATTGAGTACAACCGTAACTAAGGTTCCTTATGCCAAAAAGTGTTAAGAAGCTCTGTGGGGACATTAAGCTCAGTGAAAACAGAAATTAAATAATATACATTGCTAGATTTATCAATTTGCTCCTGATTTTTGCAGACTATGATTTGATGGTAAGAATAAATGAGGTATTCCTTATACTACCTTGGTTTTGTAAAAAGTGTATTGTAGGGTGGCCAAGATGGTGTTAGTGTAGGAGGGCGCACACTGTAAGCTCTCAGAGCAAGGCGGATTGGGGACGGGGTCCTGCCCGGGGGTCTGTGCTGTGCACGCGTGGAGTGAGAGGCTTGGGACATCTATCTGCGCGGATTGGCGGCGTGGACCGAACGGTGGAGATTCGTGAGTTTTGAGGCTGCCGGTGGAGGTTGGCACAGGCGGCTGAGCCCCGCGGTTAGGGAAAAAAAAGTAAAACGGCCATTTGGAGCCGCGGGCTGGGCGAAAAAGTTTTATTTTCTGGGGATCTGGCTGCCTGGCGCCCCTTGGGACTTGTGTGAACAGAGCAGGCGAGCTGGTCAACACCCAGTGAACCGGAGGGGGAATATTGGTTGGGCAGCGCGGCTGATTTCCCTGGCCACCCAGGGATAGGACCCGGGCCGCTGCGGAGACAGGAGGAAGGGACACTTCCCAAAAAAGGGAGGGTTCGGTTGGAAGACAGGGAAGGGTATTTTATATTTTTAGACATTGATCTGGCTGCCTGCACCGCCCCATAGCTTTGGGGAGCAGATAAGCCGACCTGAAGCAGCATTAGGCTGGGAGCAGACGCGAATCTGCACTCAAACTGATTTACTGAGCAGCCCGGTGACGCTGGAGCTCGTTGCCAGAAGGGGCGGAGTCCGCCGTCTTTAGCACTCCTCACTGACTAACATCAGAGCTTCAGATAACCTGGGGAGTCCGGAAAGTGGGACGTGCTTGATTAATTTCCACGGGCCCAGCTAGGGTCCCTTCCGTAATGGGGTTGGTCTAGAGGAGGAATTATTTTGGGTCCTGCATTTGGCTAAAAAAAAAAAAAAAAAAAGTGAGGTCACCTCAACAAATGAAAAATAAATTCTTTTTAATTTAGTTTAAATAGCTAAAAGCTGCTTCAGGACCTGCATATAGAACCCTGTGGGGAAATTCATTGATAAACACAAGTAGGCAGGAAGGATCCACGTGGACCCTAGGGAAATCATTGACCCCCCCTTAGCTCTGTTTGACTGCTTGCCTGTGTGGATCTTTGGTTTCTCTCTGTTACTTTCTGGTCTATTGCTATTATTCCCGTTTTCCTCCCCCCTTCCTTTTTCCTTCTATTTTTTTTTTTTTTTCAAATAGGTGCTGCCAGCTGGTCGCTTATTTGCTGGGCTTCTTATTCAGTAATTTCCCACTCGCTGTATATATATTAATTCTGTATTACAAACTATTGCTTATCCTTCCTGCATCTTTCTGCCTTCTGTTTTCTGTTGAGGCTCTTTGAGACAACATTTTTTCATAGGTCCACAACTTAGGGATGTCAATTTCTATCCCATCTATTTTGTTTTCTTATTCTTCTTTTTTCTTTTTTTTTTTATTAGTATTAACTTTTTCCTTTCAGACCTTTCTCTACTATTTCTCTCCCTCCTCATAATTCTAGCCTTCTAAATCACTATATATATATATTCCTCAATTTGCTTTCCCAGTCCATTGTAGGAACTCCATATTTTTTCCTAGTACTCTACACTGCCTACACAAGTAAAATATTCATCTCATTAAGTCTCATTTTGCCCCTCTTCTAACTTTTATCAATATTTCTATTATCCTTCTGCCTTCCTTACATCTCTTGATTCCTCTGGCCCTAACCTTTTGCCTTCAAGGGAACATAGAAAAAGCAAGGAAATAAAATAAGAAGAAAAACTGCCAAAGAGAAAACTTAATTCACACGTAGAACCAACAGCTAAATAAAATTCCAGAGCATAGAGAAAAGTTAATCAACTGAACAAACCCATCAAGATAATATGACGACCAGAGGGCAACAGAAAAATACAAATGACTCTGAGAAACTGGAAAACATGGACCAGTCCAGTGCACAAAATAAAAGCCAGGAAGCAATGCAGTACATCGAACAACTAATCAAAGCTATCCAAACAAATATCATGGACCAACTTAAAGAACTGAAGGAAGAGATTAAGGATAAAAAGAAGACACTGGGAGAACATACTGAAGAAATAGCTAACACACCTAAAAAGGTAATGGATATGATGGCGAACAAAGACA
>JAKSZT010054160.1:4649361-4661882 GCA_026826555.1 Tolypeutes matacus
TTTGTTCTTTTCCCGCAAGGTCCAAGGGGCGCCAGGCAGCCAGATCCCCAGAAAGTAAAACTTTTTTGCCCTGCTCGTGGCTCCAAATGGCCATTTTATTTTATTTTGTTTTTCCTCCCTAACCGTGGGGCTCAGCCGTCTGTGCCAACCACCACCAGGAGCCTTTAAACTCACGAATCTCTACCGTTCCTTCCATGCCGTTGATCCGCACAGATAGATGTCCCAAGCTTCTCACTCCACGCGTGCACAGCACAGACCCCCGGGCAGGACCCCGTCCACAATCGGCCTTGCTCTGGGAGCTTGCAGTGTGTGCCCTCCTACACTAACGCCATCTTGGCCCTCTTATCCAGACTGTATTTTATGTTCTATGTCTAAGGAAGAAATTACTCATTTATTTACAGTGAGCTCTTCTTGGCAAATTGCTCTAAGTGATTTCATTGGTATTATTGATAATCACTTTCCCTCTTCTAAATTATTACAGTTTTTGAAACATACTTCATGGGTCTTATCTTCCATTACTAATACCCACCCTCTTCTGCATGCTGCCACATATTTTGCTGACAGGAGCAGTAATGGACTGGCTGGTTTTACTGGACCACACCATCAACTGGTCTGGCAAACACCTTACACATCAGCACAAAAAACAGAACTTGATGCTGTAATAAAATTGTTACAAACTGTCTCAGACCCTCTCAATATTATTTCTGATTCTGCTTATGTTTGTCAAGTTTTGTCTCACATAAAAACTGCTCATATTGTACCTCATGATGAACTTTCACTAATGTTTTTTAATTTACAGCAACTTATACAAAATCGTGTTTTCCCTTTATCACTCATATTCATTCCCATTCTCATTTGCCTGGTCCTTTGACAACTGCTAATGACATAGTAGATAACTTAGATGCTCCAATACAAACTGCTATTGATTTTCATAACAATACTCATGTGAATGCCAAAGGTTTGAAACACAAATTTCCTGATCTTACTATAGAACAAGCTAAACATATTATTCGCTCTTGCCCCACATGCAGCCCAATTCATAATTCTCCAATACCCTCCGGTGTGAATCTGCGAGGTGAACAACCTAATGCACTTTGGCAAATGGATGTTACACATGTTCCCTCTTTTGGCCGTTTCAAATATGTACATGTTACTATTGATACTTATTTTCATTTTCTCTGGGCATCAGCTCATACTAGTAAAAAGTTTACCACTGTGCAATCTCATCTTTGGCAATGTTTTGCTATCATGGGTATTCCTTTGCAAATTAAAACAGATAATGGTCCATCTTATATATGTCATTCATTCACACATTTTTGTGCCAATTGGCGTATTACTCATGTCATCAGAATCCCATATAACCCTACAGGACAAGCTATTGTAAAACGCGCTAATCAAACCTTAAAATATATGCTTCAAAAACAAAAAGGGGGAGATGGTGATAGTATAATAAACCCTCATGATCAATTAAATAAAGCCTTATATACGTTGAATTTTCTAAATGTTTATCAACAGTTTAAAAATCGCACTCCTGCAGAAGTGCATTGGCAACCCAGCAAAAGCATGCATCAACTCTACATCAACCTATATATTGGAAAGATGTTAATGATGGTCAATGGAAGAAAGGATGGGTAAAAATTGGGGGATGAGGATATGCTCTTGTGCTTACAGATTCCAACGTCTCCATTTGTCTGCCAAACCATAGCCTGAAACAGAGAGAAGCAGACTCAAAAAAGAGCCATAATGAAGATCTTCTGGATGACAGTTCTTTTTGATCATGCAAGAATTGGGGATAAGAGCTAATAATTTTACATACTGGGCATATATACCTAATCCATTTATAAGAATACTTACATGGAGAGATTCATCATTTTCAGTTATTTTAAATGGCAGTTCAGAATTTCCTGGGCCTTTTGATAAAAATCTACCTTTCCTAAATAATGAAGAAGGAAAAACCATAAGTAATCTGACTTTGCCCTTCTTTGGTCGGCCACTCTGCATTGGGCCACAACCACCATGCATGTCAATTAAAAATCAGACTGTGGTTGTGACCCGAACAAATGAAAACCTCAATTAAAATTATTTTATCCCCATCCTATAGTGTTTCCAGTTACAAATCTCAAAATTCCACTTGCTCCTTTTTCAGACAAACTGATGAGGAAAGTTGGCATGAATGCCAAATGGAAAGTGAACTAATTGTCTTTAATGATTCCTATGGAATAGTTTGGGAAGACACCCCTGTGGGGTTGCCAGTCCTGGAAAATGGCAATTACCCTAGAGTTAGTTGGACTGGAATTAATCAGACTACTGTATCCATCTCTGAAACACACCCATATCCATGGCTGGGAAATGGACCTAATTTAACCAGCAATAGGCAAATTTGATGGATCAATCAGGGACGATTGATCCCCTCCCCTTGGGATGACAGTTCCAGGAAAAAAAAAGAATTTATGGAAAGTATTTTGGGGATTAGCCCCTACTTATACATTAACTGGGAAGAAAGAACCAGTGAATACTACCCTACATTGGAATGGTAGCTCACATCATAAAGTGTGTGTATGGGATCCCATTGTTTTCATAGTTGAAGTGGTGAGCATTAATCAAACATGGTTTTTCTGCAGCAATTGCTCCCTTTACACTTGTGTATCAAAGTCTGTTTTACAGGAAAATTCTACTGTGGTTCTAATAGGATGACGGTATCTTGGAATATGGCTTCCGGTTCACATGAATCACTGCTGGCAGTCTTCCCCTGAGAGCCATATCCTTTGGCACTTTCTAAATCATTATTTGAAAAGAACCAAACATTTGATTGGATTAATTATAGCTGCTGTATTAGGAGTTATAGGTATTAATACAGCCGCTGCGGTGGCAGGAACTGCCCTACATGAGAATATTCAAACACAACAATATGTTAAAAACTGGCATATTAATGCTAGTGAGCTATGGCATAGTCAAGCATATATAGATGAGCAAATTAATAATAGGCTTAATGACTTAGAGATAGCTGACACACAAATGGGAGATAAGTATATAATCTAAATTTAAAACCAGGTTTGAAGTGTGATTGGAATGAAAGTACTTTTTGTATCACTCCTCTCCCATACAATGACTTCCATTATGAATGGGAAAAAATTAAAAATCATTTAATAGGTCATCACACAAATTTATCTATAGAAATTACAGATTTGCATAAGAAGATTTTGAGCATGTCTCAGAATCAACTTACTATGCTTCCAGGTAGCGAATTTTGGCAATCAGTGACAGACCAATTGAATAAAATAAACTCCTTACATTGGTGGAAATCAACCTCTGTACTTGCTAACTTTGGTGTGGTGATCATTGGTGCTCTGCTACTCTTATCTGTATTAGGAGGCATTCACAAAGCCCTGCTGTCCCTCATTAACAGGGCTGAAAAGGCCAACCATGCCAATAACTTGATTCTGCTTAAAACCCTTAACTCTCAAGACCCCTGTCCATGGACCTTGGCTGGTGGCCAGTGATGGGTAAGACCTTCAAAGGAGAGCAACCTAAGACAGGCACAGTCACCCTGGACCAAAAACAAAAAAGGGGGAATTGTTGGAAAAGATGCTGAGAGTCAGAGCATAAAAGGTTAAGCATTTAAAAAGCATGCTTGCTGGCACAGAAACATTAGTAAATATCTCCAAGGACACTGCATACTATAGACATCAGTAGGAGGAGGCAGAGCGGAATGAACTCACCACTAAGATGTTATTGTCTGAATTCCTAAGAAAGATTGTCTAGGAACACAGAAACAGACAGTGCTCTTACGTGCCAAGCTGAGGAACTAGCGAAGGACGCCCTACTTTTGTTATCAGCTTTGTAGTATAAAAAGCAGCTTCAGTCTAAATAAACTTGCCTGCATTCCACATGGAGTGAGGTCCGCTGATCCCAATCTTTCTTTGGATCATTCCCGGCATCATCTACCTCCACGTTGAATTACAACAAATAAGTTTTTTAATAGAAAAAAAATGGATGCTGTATTTTGTCAAAAACTTTTTCAACATCAATTGAGATGATTACATGATTTTTCCTCAATTTATTAATGTGATATATTACACTGATTTATTATCTTATGTTGAACCACCCTTGCATACCGGGGATAAAACCCACTTGGTCATGATGTATAATTCTATTAATGTACTGTTGGATTTGATGAGCAGATTTTTTTTTTTTAGGATTTTTGCATCTCTATTCATTAGGGAGATAGGTCTGTAATTTTCTTTTTTTCATAGTAACTTTATCTGGCTTTTGGATTACAGTGATGTTGGCTTCATAGAGTAAGTTTAGTAAATCTCCCTCCTGTTCAATTTTTTGGACTATTTTGAACAAGATTTTATTAAATCTTCTTTGAGTGATTGGTAGAATTCAGCTGTGAAGCCATCTGGCCCTGGGCTTTTCTTTGTTCAGAGGTTTTTGATGACTGTTTCAATCTCTTTAATTGTGGTTGGTTTGCTGAAGTCTTCTATCTCTTCCAAGGTCAGTATAGGTTGTTTCTGTGTTTCTTGAAATTTGCCATTTTGTCTATGTTGTCTAGTTTGTTGGCATATCCTTGTTCACTGTATCCTCTTATGACCTATTTCATTATGTGGTGTCAGTAGTAATGGACTACCTCTCAATTCTGATTTTATTTGCATCTTCTCTTTTATTTTCTTTGACAATCTAGCTAAACTTTGCCAATTTTGTTGGTCTTCTCAGAGAACCAAACTTTGGTTTTGTTGAGTCTCTCTAAAATTTTGGTGTTGTTCTTATTCTTTTGCTATTTCCTTCTCCTTGCTTTGGGATTAGTTTGCTGTTTTTTTACTACTTCCTCCAGTAGTTATAACTTTGGTTTTTTTTTATCTTTCTTCCTTTTTAAAGTAGGTGTTTAGCACTATAAATTTTCCACACAGCATTGCCTTTGCTGCATTCTAAAGTTTTTATATACTGTGTTCTCATTTTCATTCATCATGATATACTTACTGATTTCTCTTTCAATTTCTTCTTTGACCCACTGGTTGTTTAAGAGTGTGTTCTTCTATACTTGGTGCTGGAGTTTGTAGCTGTACTTCTAAGAGACTCAAGTCTTTGGGCTGTCCATGTGTCAGCTGGGCCCAGAGCCTCAGGAGAGTTGCAACACTTACACTACAGCTCATTGGACTCACCCAGGACAACTAACAAGGAGATGATGATGGACTACAACCATCCCAAGGAACAGAGAGAGTCTGAAACTGCAAGCAAGATAGTCCCATCCATCTTCCCCATGGGATGTAAACCCCCTTTCAATTAGAGGTGGAGTGGACATCACCATACCAGAATCCTCAGGACTGGGGAGAGAACTATGGACTAGAGTGGACTTAATGATATTCTACTAGAGACATATTGTGATTCTAGCAATGGAAGAAATTACAACATTGATGTGGAGCCAGTGGCCTCTGGAGGCTCTGGGGACAGGGAGAAGGAAAAACAGTTGTGATCTAAGTATGTTTTTAAAATTTTTTTTAATTATTATTTTTTAAAAGTGTGTGTTCTTTAACTCCCATATGTTTATGCATTTTCCAGTCTTTTGCCTCTTATTGATTTCCAGCTTCATTCCATTACGGTCAGAGAAAGTGCTTTGTATAATTTCAGTCTTAAAATTCATTGAGACATGTTTTGTGACCCAACATATGCTCAGTCCTTGAGAATGATCCATGATCACTGAAGAAGAAAATTTATCCTGGAGTTTGGGATTGCATTGTTCTGTATATGTTTGTCAGGACTAGTTCATTTATCAAGTTGTTCAAGTTCTCTGTTTCCTTATTAATCTTCTGCCTAGATGTTCTATTTTTTTTATGTCAGCAGTGTATTGAATTCTCCAACTATGATGGTAGAGACATCTATTTCTCCCTTCTGTTTTGCCAGCACTTGCCTCATGTATTTTGGGACATCAGTTAGGTGTATAGATATTTATGACTGTTATTTCTTCTTGGTGGATTGTCCCTTTTAATAATATAAATGTCCTTCTTTGTCCCATATAACAGCTTTGCTTTTGAAGTACATTTTATCTGATATTAATATAGCTACCTGTATTAGTCAGCCAAAGAGTTGCTGAACCAAAGTATCAGAAATCTGTTGTATGTTATATGGGACATACATAATAAAGGGTATTTATTTGGGGTGGAAGCTTACAGTTACAAGGCCTTAAAGAATCCAACTCAAGGTTACTTTTCTCACCAAAGTCTGTTGCCAATCTCTGCAAAGTTTCAGTCTTCCTTCTTCCTCTTAAAGCTCTGTGGTCCCAGCTTCTTCTGAGCTCAGTCACAGGCTGTCATAGGGCTCATTTCTTTCTGGACTCAACTGCTCTGGTCTCTTCACAAGGTCAGCTTTAAACTATCAGGCAAATGGCTTATCCCTCACCCAGAGCTCCAGGAGCAACACTGGCAAAGTTCTCTCTCTCTTCATCTTTGGTATCTTCTCCTGTGTGCCTTCTTGAGTAAGTGTCCATTTATATAGCCCACCACAGTGGTAGGAACTCAATCCTGAGTCACAACTTATTGATGTGGTCAAATCAAAGCCCTAATCTTGATTTAATCAAGTAAACTTAAAAGCCTTTGAATTTAATACAATCAAAGTGTATCACAGCCAGAGGAACAGACCAGTTTAGAAACATAATCAATATCTTTTTGTGGAATTCATAAATAATATCAAACTGCTACTATACCCCAGCTTTTTTTGTTACTGTATTGTAAATTTTTTTTTTCCAGCCTTTCACTTTCAACTCATTTGTAGCCTTGGGTGTAAGATGAATCTCTTGTAAGCAGGCTATAGACAGGTCATATTTTTATCCATTCCACAAGTCTGTATCTTAAGATTCAATGTTATTACTATAAAGACATTATTTACATCACCCATTTTGTCCTTTGGATTTTATATGTTATGTCTTATTTTCCCCACTCATTTTACACTTTTAGTTACTTTTACTGATAATCTTCCTATCTAGACTCTCTTCCAAGCCTTTCCCATCTTTTCCTTTCAGGCTGCAGCCCTCTCTTTAGTATTTCTAATAAGGCCAGTCTCTTGGTGACAAATTCTCTCTGTTTCTGTTTATCTGTGAATACACTAAACTCACCCCCATTTTTTAAAGAGAATTTTGCCAGACCCAGAATTCTTCACTGGTAATTTTTGTCTTTCAGTATCTTAAAACTCTCATACCACTACCTTCTCACCTCCATGGTTTCTGATGAGAAATCAGCGCTTAATCTTTTTGGGCTTCCCTTTTGTGTGATGTATCACTTGCTTTTGCTACTTTCAGAATTGTCTCTTTATCTTTGGTATTTTTCATTCTGATTATTATGTGTCTTGGAGTATGTCTATTGGGATTTATTCAGATTGGAGTATATTGTGCTTCTTGGACATGGGTATCTATGTCCTTCAGAAGAAAATCTTCTACCATTATTTCCTCAAATATTCCTTCTGTCTCATTTATTTTCTCTTCTCTTCTCCTTCTGGGACATCCATAATGCAAATATTTGAGCACCTCATGCTGTCATTCAGTTCCCTGCATCCCTGATCATTTTTTTCTATTTTTCTTCTCTATCTATTCTTCTGTCTGTTCAATTTTGGAAGCCCTGTATTCTATCACACTGATCCTTTATTTTGCCTCTTCAAATGTACTTTTGTATGCCTCCATTGTATTTTTTATTTCATTTATTGCACCTTTCATTCCATAAGACCTGTTATTTTTATTTGCATGTTTTCAAATTCTTGTGTTCGCCCAGTGTCGTCTTAATATTCTTAATCTCTTTCACCTTCTCATTGAATTTATTAAGTAGATTTTTTTCGAACATCTGTGGTTAACTGTCTCAAATCCTGTATGTTGCCTGGAGGTTTAATTTGTTTCTTTGACTGGACCATATCCTGTTTCTTAGTATGTCTTGTAATTTTTTGCTGGTGTCTTAGCATCTGCTTTTCTTGATGTTTTTATTCTGGGCTCAGTTTCACTCTTTAGCCTAGGACTTTTTTGTTGAATGGCTCTGTGCTAAAGCTCCTCTTTGACACTTATTTAAATGTATTTTAGAACACTTTAATAACTCCTGTTTAACCAATCAGATTTTTTCTGATGTTATTCATCTGTTTCTTGCCCTTTCTACCCTGCCAGTGGTGATGTTGGCACCATGAAAGCAGGTGGGGTAATCTGAACCATGCAGGCTGAAACTGTGCACATTGCCCCAGAAACTAATAAGCTTCTGCCCACATTTCTCTCCTGCCAGGGATTGGGTAAGAACCTAGGTTGTGGTTGGTATTCTAAACTGTGCAGACTGAAAGTGCCTGCAGTTGCCCAGAGAGACTGATGAAGGTCCACAAAACTTCCTCCCCTGCTAGGGGCAGCAATGGAGCTAATGGTGTGGACAGTAATCTATGCTATCTGGACTGAAACTCTCTGTAGTTGACTGGAGAGACTGGTGAAGCTCCACCCACTTTCCTCCCCTGTCAGGGGTCGGATTGGAGCCTCAGTTTGGGCAGTAATCTGACCTGGAGGGAAAGAATTTGATCCCTACCAAACAGTAAGTCACTATGATTTTCAATCAGCCCCACTTTGACTTCTGTCTGGGATGGAGTTCAAATGAATGCTACCAGCTTCTTTCTGACCCGGTCAGGATCAAACTTTAGCTCTACTTAGAGTTGGACTCTAGCCAGCTGAATTTATTAATCAATAGCTGAAGTCAATGCCCAACCATCTCCTCCTTCCGTGTTTCTGGGAAATGGAGTTTCCAACTACAGCCAGGGAGTGGCTCCCAAGGTGGCCACCAGTGGGGATGGGAACAGGCTTCCACAGTGTGGAGTGTGCTACTAATAAATCTTCACCACAGATGGCCAGTCTCATACTTCAGTTCTTCCAATGATTTTACGCTTCTTGTCTTGGGTTTAGATATATCCTTTCTGATTACTAACTGCATTGTAGGAAAAGCTGACTCTTAGAGATTCCTGACTCTGCCACTATCTTGCTTGTCTCTCCTGAATGCATCTTTTGAGGAATTAAGAAAATAAAATTATTTTGGAGATTATAGAATTGGGCGGCATGATGGAGTATGGTATCCCATCTTCACTCCAGAGGTCCCTGTGCTTGGGAGCTCCAGTGCCCATTCAGTCCCCTCCCTCCCTAGCACCAGGGCCTATACTTCTCTTATATCTCCTACCCACACTTCCAAAAGCACCTAACAACCTATAACTGCATAGCCTCACTTCAGTTTCACAGCGTTAATTCCTTCTTTACCTAAATTGATCTGCTGCAATTCTTGGGTGTGTACTCCTTCCCCATTCTTCCCCTCACTCCTTCTCTGACATTCTACTGTTCTATCTTCCAGTGACCTAGCCTTGTTTACTGTTCCCATCTTGATCTCTTGCCTAGCCTCTAACACACCACTGAGAGGTTATTCTTCCCTATCCTATATTTCTTGCTGGATTTCCATGCTGCCCCCAGCCCCTACCAACACAAAAGTCATGCTTCATCCTGAATTCTCCAATCCTTCTTATTCAGAAATCTATGGATACCCTTAGGCTAACATCATTTTGATTCCACAACCCTTAGTTGAGGTTTTTGTGTCATGGTCATCTGAGGTTTGTGGAATCTAAGCTTACAAGCATAGACATCTATTTTCTACCTTCCAAATGTTTAATTTTCTAAATTATAAATTTTCTAAATTTCTATATTTTCTACCTTCTAATTTCTAAGTTTGGAGTTCAGAAATAGAGCCTCGTGTCTATCGTCAGTTGATTTTTTGAAAGCCTAAGTCCACAAACTTGGGGAAGAATAGTCTCTTCAACAAATGGCTCTGGGAGAACTGGATATTAATAGGCAAATGAAAGAAGGGAGACACCTGTCTCACACCATATTCAAAAATTAACTCAAAATGGTTTAAAGACCTAAATATATGAACCAGGACTATAAAATGGCCAGAAAAAACATAAGTAAGCATCTTCAGGTCATTGTGTTAGGCAATAGTTTCTTAGACTTTACACCTAAAGCACAAGGAGCAAAAGAAAAAATAGCTAAATGGGACCTTAAGAAAATTGAAAACTTTTGTGCATCAAAGGACCTTACCATGAATTAAAAAAGAAAACCTACTCAGTGGGAGAAAATATTTGGAAATCATATATTCAATAAGAGTTTAATATCCAGAATACATAAAGAAATCCTACACTTCTGAAATAAAAAAACAAGCAACCAATTTAAAAATGGGCAAAAGTCTTGGATAGACATTTCTCCAAAGAAAATATATAAATGGCCAAAAAGTACATGAAAAGATGCTCAAAATCATTAGCTATTAGGGAAGTGCAGAGAATGTGGAGAAATAGCAACATTCATTTATTGATGGTGGGAATGTAAAATAGTGGTGGTTGCTGTGGAAGACTGACAGTTTCTCAGACATTTAAGTATAGAATTACCATACGAACCTGCAATTTCATCTCTATGTAAATATCACAATGATTTGGAAGCAGGGCACATCCAATGTTCATAGCAGTATTATTTACAATTGCCAAAAGATGAAAGTAACCCGTATCCATCAGCCAATGAATGGATGAATAAAATGTGGTATATACATGAAATGGAATATTATTCAGCCATACAATGTCATGAAGTTCTGATAAATGGATAACTTTGATGAACCTTGAAGACCTCATGTTTTGTTGTACAAAAGGACAAATATTGTTTAAAATAATTAGAATAAGCAAATTCAGAGAGTCAGAATCTGAAATATGGGTTACCAAGGTCTGAGGTGAGTGTAGGGAATTATAGTTAATGCTTAAATTGTAGATTTCTAGTAAAGTTAATGGCAAGTTTTGGTAATGGATGGTGGTAAGGGTAGCACAACATTGAGAATTTAATTAACAGCACTCAACTATATATATGAATATGATTAACAGGAGATATTTTAGGCTGTTTGTATGTTAAAAGGATATTTAAAAACAAAACAAAGGAATGTACAATGTAAACAGAGAACCCTATTGTAAATGATGGAATATAATTAATAGTGCAAGTTATAAAAATGTTCTTTCATGAATTGTAACAAATGTACCACACTAATGCAAGGTGCTATTAATATGGTGGTATATAGGAACTCTGTATTTTATGCATGGTTTTTCTGTATAACTACAATTTCTCTAATTTAAAAAATCAATGTGTGAGAGATGTGTGGGTTTATCTGTGAATTTTCAATTCTATTCCAATAGTCTAGTTGTCTCTCTTTATGTCAGTACCACAACTCTTTTGATTACTGTAACTTTGCAGTACAATTTGAAGTTTGGAAATCTGGAATTGTGAGTTGTCCAACTTTGTTCTTTCTCAAAATTGTTTTGTATATTCAAGGCACCTTGAAGTTCCACATGAATCTGAGGATTGAGTTTTCCTTTTCTGCAAAAATGGCTGCTGGAATTTTGATAAGAATTGCACTGAATCTGTAGATCACTTTGAATAAAACTGAGATCTTAGCAATACTAAGTTTTCCATTCCATTAACTTGCAATACCTTGTTACATATTTATATCTTATTTAACGTCTTTCATCAGTGATTGTTTTTGTTTTTTTCAGTTTTCAATGTACAAGTCTTTTATATCCTTGGTTAAATATTTTCCTAGATATTTTATTCCGTTTATGCCATTGTAAATGGAATTGTTTTCTTAATTTCCTCTTTGAATACCAGTGCATAGGAACAGAATTTTTCATGTGTATTGATCTTTTACACTGTTACTTTGAACTCATTTATTAGCTCTAATAATTTCCCTGTAGATTTCTTTAGATTTTCTATATATATATGTGGTTGTTCTGAACCACTTGTTGGTGGAAGGGGAACGCTGAGCGGCAACCAGCGTTCGGGGGCCCAGACGGTGTGGAGGGCGCATGGAGGAAAGACCACCGCGGAGACGAGGTAAGTACTCAGGTCTAATTTATTGAGGAAGTGCACAGCCTTTTATAAGTAGGGTGAGGGGTGGTGTAGGGGGTAGGGCATGAAAAAAGAGGAAGTACATGTAAGGCATATATGGCAGGCTGGTATTGGGCACAGTTGGTTGCTAGGGAGGGTTTGCTATCTGTGGAAGGCGGGAAGGTTTCGCGCGCGTGGGAGCAGGGTGAGCTACTTCCTCAAAGAAGGCTAAATATAGGATCAGCCTTGTTCTTTGTTGTCGGTCGGCCATTTTAGCTTCACCTCTTTCTGGCTGCCTCCAACATATATAAACATGTCATCTGCAAATAAATATAGCTTTAATTTTTCCTTTCCAATTTTTTTCTTTCTTTTTTTTTTTTTTTTTTTGCTTAAGTGCTCTGGCTATAACTTCTAGTACAATATTGAATAGCAGTGGTAAAATTTGGCATCCTTGACTTATTCCCAATCTTAGAAGGAACACTTTCAGTATTTTGCCATAGGTTTTTCATAAACTGCCTGTGGCAGTTTGATGTAATTATGAATTCCAAAAATATAATTGAATCATGCTTGTAAATTGATCTGTTAATCTGGGCATGATTAGGTTAGGATTAGGGCGTTGAGC
>JAKSZT010054160.1:4661892-4694955 GCA_026826555.1 Tolypeutes matacus
GCCGTTTGCCTGATCGTCTACAGCTGACTTTGTGGAGGAAACAGGAGCTAAGCCCAGAGAGAAACGCAGCCCTGGGAAAAGAGGAACCCCAGAAGTCTGAACCCTGGCAAACGCTGGCAGCTGTCTTGCTCTAACACGTGGCAATGGACTGTGGTGAGAGAAGAAACTTAACGCTTTATGGCCTGGTGTCTGTAGACTTCTACCCCAAATAAATACCCTTTATAAAGACCAACCCATTTTTGGTATTTTACATTAGCACTCCTTTGGCTAACTAATACACTGCCTTTCTCATGTTGAGAAATTTCCCTTCTAGTCCTAGTTTTCTCAGTGTTCTTCACAAGAAATAGTGCTAGATTTTGCCAAATGCATTTTCTGTCGCTATTGAAGTAATCAAGGTTTAAGAAATCTCTTTTCTATTTATGTAATTTATTACATTGGTTGGTTTTCATAGGTTGAACCATACTTTCAATCCTGGGATAAACACAACTTGGTCATGGTATTTAATCTTTTCAATATGTTATGAATTCAGTTTGCTAGTGATATGTAAAGGATTTTTGCTCTATATTCACAATGGAAATTTGTCTGTAATTTTCATTTCTTATTGGTGTCTTTGTTAGGCTTTTGTATCAGTGAAATACTGGATTCCATATGTCTGGAGATTGATGTAGGAATGAAAGTTGACAATAGTGCTCAATGTAGAGGTAAATCAGTAATCCTTTGTGTTTGTTTGTTTCTGGGAGGGTATATTGAAAGTTATTGAAAGTTTACTTCTATGGAAATGTTAATAGCTTCAATTTGAGATATATTTCAGTTTAGAGGTCTGTGACATGCACAAGAAAAGTTTAAAGCTGAGAAATAAAATCCACACAATTATTTTGAACACAGCATAGAATAAGACTGGCAAAAAAGAAGAAATTAAGGAAATGTATAAGATTTCCAAGGCAGTGTATAGAATTTTATTTTGAGATGATTCAATAGTATTGCTTTACAAATCATTGGTGACAATATTGGGAAGGAGTACTAGTGCAGTTTGAAGACAGTCAAGAGACTAATAAAAAGAAAGTTCTCCCAAAGAAGTCAGGTCCAATTCTAGCTTGATTCCAAGTAAAAGGTAGACACACTCATTGGATTTAATTTTGAGATCACTGGTGATCTTAGTTGTAGTTATTTATGGTGAAATCAAAGTTATCTTAGAAATACAGAGGGTGATGGGATGTGAGAAAATGGTAACTAAATGTGGATGGCTCTACAAGTTCAGTTGTGAAGAGGGAAAACATGAGGCATGAGCAGGGAGACCATAGTTTCAGAGATGATTTTGGTTTTAAGATGGAAGACACTGTGCTTAAATCATGACAGCATGGATGGAAAATATATGGAAATGTTGCTGGTAAAGGTAGTTTAGTGTATAGTCAAAAATTCAAATTTACCAAGAAAATAAAAGAGAAAGGGAACCATGTGGAGAAATTGGACAGCCAGGGGTAGAGACAATTCTTAACTTTAATTTTAATCTTCACAGAACAGAAGGAGAATCCAAAGGTTATGAACATATTAATACTTTAAGATTTCATAACAATGAGTTGAAATTAGTTTGCTTTTAAAGTCTGTTTTGTCTGGTTTCTTTTTTGGTTACTGTTTGTATGGAATATCTTTCTCCAACCTTTCACTTTCAGCCAATTAGCACCCCTGGGCCTAAGGTGTGAGTCTCCTGTAGTCAGCATATGGATGGCTTGTGCTTTTTTATCCATTCTGTCACCCTATAGCTTTTGATTGGGGAGTTTAATCCATTCAAATTCAATGATATTGCTGCAAATGCATTATTACTTCCACCATTTTATTCTTTGGATTTCATATGATCATATCTTATTTTGTCTGTCATTTTGCCCTTTTGGGTATCCTTTCTGATAGTCTTCCCTTCTACACTTACTTCTAAGTCTCTCTGTACCATCTTTTCCTTTTGGTATGTAGGGCTCCCTTTACTGCTTCCTGTAGAGCTGGGTTCTTTTTTGTTAACTCTCTTAGTTTCTGTTTACTTGTGAATATTTTAAACTCACTTTCTTTTATGAAGGAAAATTTTGCTGGATAAAAAATTCTCAGCTGGCAAATTTTCTCATTCAATATCCTAATTATATCATGCAACTGTTTTCTCACATCCATGGTTTCTGATGAGAAATCAACACTAAAACTAGGCATCACTTATATGTGTTGGTTTGCTTCTCCCTTGTTGCTTTCAGAATTTTCTCTTTATCTTTGGCATTTGACATTCTGAGTAGTATGTGTCTTGGTATAGGTCTCTTTGGATTTATTCTGTTTGGAGTAGGCTGTGCTTCTTGGACATGTAAAGTCATTTTTTCCATGAGAGTTGGGAAACTTTCAACCATTATTTCCACAAATACTCTTTCTTCCCCTTTTCCCTTCTGTTCTCCTTCTAGGACTCCCATGACATGTATGTTGTTGTGCTTCATGCTATCATTCAATATTTTCCCATTCTTTTCTCTTTCTTCAATTTCAGCTGTTCTGTCTTATATATCACTTATTCTTTATTCTATGATTTTGAGTCTGCTGTTGTATACCTCTAATGTGCTTTTATCTCACCTGTTGTCTTTCATTCCCATAAGCTCTTTTTTCCTACTCAATTTTTCTAATTCTTTCTGCTCACCTAGTGTCTTCTTAATGTCCCTTGTCTGTTTAGTCATATTGTCTTTCAACTCCTTGATTTGATTTAGATTTCTAAACATTATTGATTAGTTGTCTCAAATCATATGTCTCATTGGGGCTTTGATATTTTCCTTTGGTTGAATGATAAGCTTCATTTCCTTAGTATGGCTTGTAATGTTTTTACCCTGTCTAGGCCTCTTATTACGATTGTGAGTTATTCTGATGTTCAATTTATCTCTCTTGTGTAGGGATTTAGTGATGAGAGGCTATGTCTTACTGTTCCTTGATTCTCAGTTCAACCTGTTCTAACTCTTTAGGATTATACATGTTTAGTTGCTCAAACCCAGGCCATGCATCCAGTAATGGGTTGAATAGAAGCTTCCAAGGTCTTGGGCAGGAAGGGTGTAAAGGCCCCCAAAAAGCTTTTTATTTACTTTTATTCTCCCTGTATGCAATTCCTTCATCTGCCAGCAGATGGCACTCTTTGGAAGACCTTGCATCTCAATCCCTAGTCAGAGTATGTTCACTGTAGCCCCAACCAGAACAATGTGAAAAAGGATCTTGTCTCAGGGCTATTCAGGGAAGACCCTAAGTGAAGAGATGAAAGTTCAGGGTAACTGCATCTGTTGGGTTCATGACATAAATGGGGAAAGATGTCTGTTAAAGGCATGACCAATACAATATTGGAACAATCTACAGGATTCCACATCCTTTAGGGACTGCAAGGAAACACTGTGCCCTCCATGTTCACTACCCTTCCCCCTCCCCAGCCTTCTGGACAGCTGGAAGAAGGCCTTCCTTACACAGATCAGGAGTCACAGAGTACAAGGAGCATGGATATGACCATGTGAAAGACAAACAGCTCTGAGTGTGCTGGTTAGGTTAATTTTCAGTACCACAGGAAAACATAGACTTTCTGCTGGTTACTGCTCCATGAAGAACTACTAGTGTGGACTTACATATTCTGTTTTCTGTTTTGGTGGAGAAGTGCACTAATTAAGTCTGAGTGTGGCTTTCTCTCTGTTCTTTTGCAGATCCAGAACCTGTGATGATGGTTTTTATTAGGGCTTTGATAAAAATCCATTCTCTTTTGGGTTTGAAGAGGCCTGCATCATTTTCAACGTCTGTACCTCGTGAGGTTTACTTTTTCTACTCTGGTATTCTGAATACAGATTACAATGTCTGGTGCACTCACAATCTCACTTCTATTTTTGTCAGCCAGTGGTCACACATCTTTCTGGGATTCCCATAATGTTTATTAGGTTCATTGAGCTCCTGATGTTCTCCCTGTTACTGCTATGAGCATGTGAATATTGGCATTTCCTTCCTGACCCAACAGGGTCCACCTTGGCATTTATTTTTCTTTAGCTGCCCCAAGAGTAAAGAAGGTGGATGTAGATTGAAAGCAGGAGACCTGATTCTGTGCCTGGGACCAAGGTTAGTCATGGTAAGAGCAGCTCCCTCAGCAGGGTCACCATTGAAGGCAAGGAAACTAGACACCAGCAAAAGGAACAGAAGCAGGGTAGTTTCCTCTTTGGGCCCAGACTTCTGTGTCTGCATCAGACTCTGAGGCCAGGCTTTTATCTCTGACCCCACCTGTCTGGCCAATCCTTGCCTGAGGTTGGGATACATCACAATAGGACATCTGTGCTTTTTCCCTAGTGCCCAAACCATATGACTCCCCAGACTGATTCCTTGCCTGGATGTCCTTGCCTGCCAAGGGTACTACCCCTCCATCTCAATGACACTCATCCCTGTCTAGTAAGAAGAAATCCACAGTTTGTGGGTGAATTTATTTAGCATCTGCATTACACTGCCTTTAGGAAGCAGAGCATATCTCCAACCCAGTGTTCCTAGCACAGGGCACAGGGATCAGGAAGGGTCTTATAAGCCCATCAGGGGGTCTGCTTAAGCACAGGAGTTGTAGCCCCTCCCTTCCTCCACTACTTGTATTCCACCCCTCTGAAGCCATGTCCCATGTCTACAGACCGTGGTTTCCATGGTAGCAGTAAACAACCCTCAGTAAAGCCTTTTTTCTTTTCTTTTTTTTTTTTTTTTTTCATAAGCATGACAAACATATCCGTCTGTTTGTCTTTAATAAATTGAGGTATTCCTGGGTCAAGTTTAGAAAAAGATAGGAATCCAGAAATATGAATCAATATTCAGGGTTGCTATGTCCTGTGTTTGGCTAGTTGGAGAGGAAACAAAGAAGCTGATAATTGCATTTGACAACATTAAGTACTGACACACATGCCAAAGTCCAGGGTAAAAGAGTAAAATTTGGCAATCCATCCACTGCTTTTTGTTGGGACCCTGATAGACTGCTCTTTGGGTATATGTGTAAAACAAAAGTAAAAGAGTACTTAAAAACTCAAGTTTTCAAATTAGATGAACTTTGCCCTAGATTTATGATATCCAAGAGACTGGAAGAAGCAAAATGAAGTCCCCTCTGAAGGAGATTAGCACCACTCTAGACCTCACATCAGTTCTACAGTTTAAAATATAATGTCAAACACACAAAAAAAATGGCCAAGTAAAAAAGGAAACAAGATAATATGAGTGAGAATCAACAAAATCACACCTTGGGAATTCCAGGTGCTGGCATATCAGATGGAGAATGTAAAGTAACTATACTTATCTTCAAAAACATAAAAGATAAACTTAAAAATTTTAGCAGTGTACTGGAAAGTTAAAAAACGTGACACAGAGTAATATAAAAATCTAAAAATACAAGTGAATAATGAAGAAGTCAGAATTAGAAAAAAAATTAAATTTTTCTAATTTCTAATTTTTTAAATTTCGGGAGAGAATGATGAACTAGAAGAATAAGCCCTGAAATATGTAAAAAATGAAGCTGTAGAAAAATAAAGGAAAATATAGAAGAGAGTGTAAGAATGATAGAATAATAGAGAATATAATGAGAAGTTACAATATATATTTAGGTGGCAGCTCTAGAAGGAGACTAGACATAGAATAGGGCAGAAGCTACATTTGAAGAGATAATTTTTAACAGTTGTCCAAAATTGATGAGACATTGATTCATAGATTCAGGAAGCCCAGTAAAACCCAGAAGGAAAAAAATCAAAATAATGCAGACCTAGGAATATAACTGTAAACTTGAAAGAAAATCTTAAAAAAATAGCTAGAAAACAAGAATATAACCAGTAAAGGGATAATAAATGAAAAAGCTGACTACCAACACTAACAATGGAAGACAGAAGGCAATGAATGGGTGTCGGATGTGGCTCAACTGGTTGGGCGTCCGTCTCCCATATGGAGGGACCCAGGTTCGATCCCTGGGACCTCCCGGTAAAAAAAAAAAAAAAAAAAAAAAAAAAAAAAAAGAAGGCAATGAATGGCATGAGATCTTTACATTGCTATCGTGAAGTAACTGCCAAAGTAGAAATCTATACTGAAAAAAAGTCCTTCATGATGATGTGAAATAAACACTTTTCCAGACAAGTAAAAACTGAGAAAGTTTGCCAGCAACAATTAACTTTAAAAGAAATGTGAAAGGATAGTCTTCAGGCAGAAAGAAAATAATCCCAGATGGAGGGTTCAAGATTTCAGGATGGATTGAAGAACAAATATTTTTTATTTAAATCAATGAATATTGAGTGGATAAAGTATTAATTGTGTTATCTTTGGGTTAGAACATCCATAAGGTATTAAAATACATAATATATTTCATAAGATGGAATACATTTTAAATGTATTTAAATATGTTGTTTGTTAACTTGATAAAGAATAATTACTGTCAGATTTGATAAGGCAAGCAAAATGTTATAATTTCTGTTAATATCTTAAAGAATATTAAAATAGTTCACCTTATCCAAATAAATAGAAGAGAGAAATTGAACAAAAGAAAGCATTCAGGAGAAAAAAAAGAACATAGAACAGAAAGCACAAATAGCACATGAAAAGAAGGCAGATTTAAATAAGTATTTATACTGAAATTTATGAATTATATATGGTACAATTATATTTAACATTTATAATTAATGAATATAAATTTTCCACTTTAAAAATCAAAATTTTCATGTGGATTTAGAAACAAATGTATATATATAGATATAAGACACTCATCTAAGACATATACCAAAGTGTAAATGGTGGAAAACAATATACCATGTAAAAGTTTAAAAATAGTATATTTTATTTCACTTTGACAATATCAAATAATAGAGATACTAAGAAAAATACCAGAAATTGAGTGCCCTTTCATAATGATAAAAAGGTTTGAATTCCCAGGAAAACATGGCATTTTTAAAAGAAATTGTGAATTAAAACAATCATGCTTACCATACATAATTCACATACATCACCCTACCACCACCTCCTTACATTGTTGTGACATATTTTTTTACAAATGCTGAAAGGACATCATCATAATAATACTGCTACTGCTATCTACAGTTCATACTTATATTTGGTATATTTTTTCCACAAACCATCCTATTATTAACACCATGTGTTAGAATTGTACATTTGTTATAGTTCATGAGAAATCATTCTCATATTTGTACTGTTAACCACAGTCCATCATTCATCACAGGGGTTCACTGTGTTATATGGTACCCTGCCAAAGTGTACACTCAGTGGCTCTCAGGTTCATCACAGATTTGGGCTGTCATCAGCTCTGGAAACAGAGCATTTTAAAATTTGTACACAAAGAATAGCATTGCCTATGAAAAGTGACAGAAGTACAATGTCACAGATTTGAGCACTTTTTAAATAACTCTCAGCAATTGATAGAATAAGCAGAGAAGATATAATGAATATATTGAATATTTAGACACTGTGAATAATGAATTTAACTTAATGCACAATATACAGAACAGCAAAATACACCTTTTCCCATGCACTTAAACAAAAGGGGCAAGAGGGAGAATGAGACTACAGTCCTCCTAACATAGGCGGTGCTGAGCAGGGAAGAAAGGTAGAGGCAAAGGGAAGGGGCAGATGTGGACTTGTTCTGATAATGGGGCACAGGATATGCTGATGGGATGGATGTGGGGTGGAAGGAAAGTGAGAAGTCAAGAAAGGCAACAAAGCTGTTACCAGAACCCCTGTCAGTTGCAGTTCCTGAACATGGAGCCAGAGGAGGAGCAGTTTCCTGGGAGCAGCCCAGAGTTCCATGTTGGCATGTTAGACATCCACATGGAGGCATCATAAATCAGCTATGTGTCTATCAGGACTGCACAGAAAGGAATGGGATAGATAGATAAGTACAGGAGTACATGCCAGTATAGATGGTGTTTAAAGCCAAAGTGCTCCAGTAAGGGAACATGGGGCTGAAGAAGGAAAATAGTCCATCGACTGAGTCCTGAGGAAACACTTATGCTGAGAGGCTTTGGAGAAACAGAGAACCCAGCAGAGAGGCAGAAGGGGAAGGGCGGTAATATCAGATAACAAACAAATGAACAAACAAACAAACAGGAGAATGTAGTGAATCAGAAACTAACTGATTCCAAGGAGGTGAGAATGACAGTGTCAAATGTAGCTGATGGAGTAAATTAGAAGAGGAAAATTGGAGGATAATGGAAATGTTCTAAAATTGGATTGTGGTGAGGGCTGCACAGTTCTGCATTTACAAAAATTGTATATTTAATTTTATGAATTTTACATCATGTCAATAATACCTCAATAACTGTTTAAAAATGTTCACGTACACCTGCCATATGATAAAGCTTTTCTACTGCCATGTAGTCACCCAGGGGAAATGAAAACATATGTTTATAAAAAGGACTTGTACGTGAAAATTCATATCTGTATTCATAAGGCTCCAAATTTGAAGAAACAGAAAAACCCACCATGAGGAAAATAAACATTTTTTAACATTCAATTCCAAAGAACTCAATGATAAAAGCAGAGAGAAATGCTGATCCACACAGCAGCAATAACAAGTTTCAAAATATTCCTTTGAGCTAATGACACATGTACCAAAGAGTGTATTCTGATATATTTCATTTTTAGGAATTACAAAAAGTGGTAAAAATGGTGTGTGGTGATAGAAATCAGAACAGAGGCTGCATGTGTATGAAGGGGTTTGGGTATTGATTGAAGGTACAGGAGTTATTTTCTAGATTAATGGAAATTAATGATTCATCTCTTGATAGGGTTTTTGGATACTATAGGGTATGGGGGAGTGAAAAGTTTTAAAATTTGACACTCATTAAGTTAAAATTGACACATTTCACTGCATTTAAATTTTACATCACTTTAAAAAATTGAAAAGAGAGAAGAATGATCATTAGAATGTAATGGTGACAAGGAATTTTTATTTTCCAAGTCTCCCCTCCTCCACCTTCACCCAGACCCTCTCACCTGACCAAGCTGCCAGTTCTTGTGTGTTCCAGGTGGAATCCTGGGGAGTTCCCTGTGGTTTGTTGTGGCTGACAGATCCATGGTGACTGGGCAGAGCCTTGTGGGTGGCTACAGTGCCATAGAAGGTCTGTGAACCTCATATCTGACATTGGGCTGATCATTGAGAATCTGCAAGAGGTTGTGATGGAGCTGGTGCCAAAGCACATGAGTCCAGGCCTCACATTCCACAGCCTCCACCTGTCATCAGCTTACTGGTGGGTCCTTTATTGTTGTTAAGAATTGTCCAGTCTGTTAGAAGAAGCCAGTTTATAAAAGACAAGAAAAGCAGCCTGTTGACACACTGGCTGCACCTACTGGAGTGTAACACCAGCTCCTTGACCGGATTAGTTTGCTCACAGAATTTTACAGAGGCTGTGCCATTTTCAGATGCCAGTCTAAAGAAAGAGACTTTAACAATACACAGCCTTATAGATACCTACAGAAACACAAAGAGATTGAAAGAGATGTTGATGAGATTAACTTCACTGGCTCATAAACTGGAAGAAGAGGGAACTAAAAGCTCCAAACTAGAAGAGTTGATAATGTAGATGCTAGATACACTGAAGTCTTTCAAAGGAGTCATGAGAACAACCACAGCACAAGGTCTTTTCCAAACACAATGTGTGGCCTCCAGCCACCCTCTGATGGCCTTTCCCCCAGGGGTGGGTCTGGGAGTTAAAGCAGTGCTGTCTCCTTCCCTCCGCTCTGGCTTCCAGAGCCTCCAGGCCATGTTCACCCACCCAGCCTCCCTCTGAAGTTCCTGGAGGTCAGTGGATCCAATGGGACCCTCTCCATTGATTGAAATTCCTCCATCTTCTCATCCTGAAAAGAGCCATAGACAATTCCTTCTTCTAGACTATCAACCTCTAGAAAAACAAAAGGAAATGTGAGACTCTCTTTCTTTTCAAAGAAAGTTTGAATAATCTCCCAGTAGTCAAAAAAGGCCTACTATTTAAACCTTTACTCAAATTGAAACTCAATCAAACTACATATCCCAAAACAGTATTTTCTGTTTTATTTATAGCTTATTTATATCTTAAGTGATCTTAAATGATTGATTTCTACTTTATTATTCTACCTATATTTTATAAATATTGTATTTTAATTTATATATATATACTGTTTAGCCATAAGAGACATTTAAACATCAGCAACAATTTTTTTAGCAAAGTTGAGTTACTAAGAGTCATAACTCTTAAATAAATTCAACCTTATTTTTTTTAAATATCTCTTAGTTAAAACATTAAAAAATAAATATTTTGGGGTGTAAACTGTATTCTTAAAAAGAACTTTATATCATTTAATATTTATATTCTAAAATTAAAAAGATTAAAAAACAATATTGGCAAGTTGACATATTGATGATTTTCTTTCTCTGCCATGTGTTACACTGAGTTTTCAGACCATGAAGAAAACTTCCTTGGACAATTTGTAGAAATCTCCACATCCCACCCCTCATGCTTCTCCCTAACCATCTGACACACCTCATAGGAAAGCTGAGGGAGTAGCAGGGGTTTCCCTCCCACAGAAATAGCTAGCATCCCTAGAATCAGTAGTTTCAGTCAGAAATGACCACTCCCTCTATAGATAATAAGCACTAACTGGGGAATATCACTGATGGTGGGAGGAAAGCTGGAAGTGATACTTTGAGGTTATTGGGTGGGGAAATAAGACAAAGGACAGAACAATCATTAGAAAAAGGTAAATGATTTCTCCTCAAAATAGAGCTTGGATCTGGGTATAGAATTGTAAAGATGAGAAAGAATGTTGCTGCCCTCATGGAGCTGATATTTGGAGGGGAGTAGATACTGAACAGGGGGTAGTATCCTTAGATACTAAACAGAACACAGAGGATGTCATGTGAGGTTAAAGTAAAGGAGAAGAATGCACAGAGAAAGGATGGAGTGATGGGTGTGAGAAGGGGGGCTTGGAAGCAGAGGTCAGGGAATCCCCTGTAAAGAGGGGACACCTGAGCAGTGCACCAACCTGGGGATAAGCACTGCAGGATGAAGGCACAGGACAGGTGATAGCTATGAAGTGGGTGAGAGAGGGTTGTGTCTGAGGATCAGCCAAAGGCCTGAGAAGACTAACTGCAGTGAGTGAATGGTGGCCAGAGGGGTGGGGGGTAGATGCTATCACAAGGGTAAAGAGTTTAATTTTAACTTAAGAGAACAGTGGCTGTGATGTGGGGGGAAATGTATAGCAGGAAGAATAGGTGGATAGCTTGAGAGGGACTCTTTAAGATGAGGATGTTAATTGCTGCACTGGAGTGGTGGGAGGAGTGGTGACAGAGGAAAGGGTTCAACTCTAGGTCCTGTTCTACAGAGACCTATGGACTACTGATACTTTCCCTCTCCTTAGTGACAGTTTTGTTCACCTTTCAGGCCAGAATCTCTCCTCAATATCTGGTGATCCTGACCACATTTTCACATCCATGAACTTGTGGGGGGAACAGCTGAGTGGGCCTCTGTGTGCCTGTTGGAGCCTGTCTCTCTCAGGTCTCCTGGAGGCTCAGTAGCTGAGGACCCACGCAGATCTGAGACCTTTGTCTTTGGCAGCTTCAGATCACCACAAAAGCATCCTCCAGACTGCTACTTGGATGTACTGAGCCTGACCACCAGCATTTATGGAACTAAGAGGGGCAGTGGGAGGTGGGCTCAGTCTACAGGCCTTCTTTGGGGCTCCACTTTCAGTGGGCTTCTCACCCCCACCTCACCTATTCCTGTGCCTATAAGTTCACAGCCTCTCTCTTGTCTTTTCCATCTAGTGCAAAGCTCAGATGAAGGAGGGGACAGATATCTGCCTGTGCAGAGTGGAGGGAAATCCATTTGTCTAACTCTTCTCTTCTATGGGTTACTTACTATTTTTTACTTACAGTTTCTGCCTAGTAATGGGCCAATCACATTCACTATTGGTCCAGGCACCAAGAGCCCACTGGCCTAAGCCGCCATTGGCTCAACCTGCTGTCTCTTTGACTACCCAAGTCTGCCAAGAGCCCACCCCTGCATTGCTGGAGACTGGGTCCAGTCTAGTAATTGGTGGCTTTGGAGACTAGCTGAGACTGTTCAAGCTCAGTCCCCACCTCAGAATATCAGAGTGGGTCCTTTGACCATGGCTTGGGATTGGGTCCTGGCGAGGGGTCTGTACTGGGTGGGGTTCAGGGCTGGCAGAGGGATCACAAAGAGAGACTGGGCATCTATGTAGGATCAGATGATCCTGTATAGCTGTGGGAGAGCTCCATTCTCGGTGTGAGGTTAGGAAAAAGTGGGCATCCATGGTGAGGTTTCCAGTCTTGAGACACTCCGATAAGTGTGGTGAAGGGGGTCATGGCCAGGGTGTGTCTGTAAAATGAGTACTCATGGTGGCAAGTTAGGGCGGGATTTTGACCAGCATTTTAAACCTCGGATAAGGTGAGTGATGGGAGACTGTGATTTTCTAATTTCCAACCTAAGCTTTGGGGTACTGGAATTAAACTCTAGTATGACATTTATACCTTTATTTACCTGCTGGGAAACTGAACTCCTGGGCCTCCCATTGGCCAGTGATCCCATCCTGATTTTTAGTATCCAGGCTTCTGCCTAGTAACAGACTTTGCAGTTTCCACTGGCCGGGGCTAAACCTACTTAATAAAATGATAATGTCCCTTATTACATTGAATGTTAAACTATTGGCAGGCATTTAGTTCAGCTGTAGTTTGCATAAGAAGTAATGACTTTTTTTTTTTAATTTATTTATTTTTTATTGTGGGTAAAAATCAAAATTTTCACAATACATATAAATATTTGTAAAATGATATATGAATATATATGCATATATGTGCATTTGCTTACAAAAATGTTATTTATATAAATATAAATATATTTTAAGAGGTGCTTAGATTACCGAAAATATTACACGGAACCCACTGGGATTCCCAAGGTACCCACCTCCCACACCTCCCACCACATCCCACACAAACATCTCCCACAAGTGTGGCCCACCACCTTCAATGGACTTACACATCCTGGGGCCTTGCCACAAACCATAGACCGCAGTTCACATCGTAGACCACACTCTCTCTCACACAGTTCTCAGTGGTGGGTGCTTATTTAAAATGGCCTACATCCGTTGCCACAACGGTACTCAGGACAACATCCAAATCCCAAAGAAGCCCCTGTATTTCAACTACTCATCCCCTCCCTGCCCCAAAAGTGTCAAGTGGCCACTGGCTCCACCACATTGTTATAATTTCTTCCATTGCTAGAATCACCATATGTGTACAACAGAATACCATCAAGTCCACTCTAGCCCATAGTTCTTCCCCCAATCCTGAGGGGACTGGGATGGTGATGTCCACTCCACCTCCAAGAGAGAGAGGGCTTATATCCCATGGATATGGTGGGTGGGATGATCCTGCCCGCAGATGCAGGCCCTCTCCATTCCCTGGGATGGCCATTTCCCATCGTTGTCTCCTCGCCAGGTGACTTGGATGAGTCCATTGAGCTGTAGGGTAGGAGTTGCAGCTCCACCGAGATTCCACACACACCTGGCACATAGGTAGGCCAGAGGCTCCAGTCTCTGGAAGTATACCTAAAAACTTCTGCATCACATATAGGTTTGAATAGAAGGGACTGATGAACCATGTGCAGGGAGGAATTATTTGAGTCCAATTCTGCCACTCTCAGGAGCACAGATTCCAAAATAGACCCACTGATAAGGCATCAGACTCTGGGGCTATCCCCCTTATATAGTACCTGGGTGTCTCCAGAGCTCTCAGGAGCCCCTCTGTGTGGGGTGATAGGTACTTAGATGTTCTATGAGCTCCTACTGAGGTGTGCGTAAGAGTTACCTCTGGGATGACTTCCCGACTCTCTTTGAAGTCTCTTAGCCACTTGAACTCATTTGTCTTTGCCTTTTCCCCCTTTTATTCAAGGTCTTTTTCCAGTTGTGTTGCCAGTTGGCACTTGGTATTGATCCCTCGTTGCCAGGGAGGCTCATCCCCGGGAGTCATGTCCCACGTTGGGGGGAAGGTAATGCAATCATATGCTGAGTTTGGCTTAGAGACAGACCACATTTGAGCAACAAGGAGGCTCCCAGGTGGCAACCCTTAGGCACCCCACAACTGCAGGCTAAGTCTCAGTTACAAGAGCAAAGACTCACAAGGGTAGTCATCAGAAAAAGAACACATCAGTGGGTCATCCTCTTTTGACAGACACTGTCCCTGCACTCAGAGGACTGTTGCTGCTCCCTTGGAGACTGTGGCAGAGCTCTCCAGGCCAGGAATTCAGATTCCCTCATTTATTCTTTGATTGTCCACCCATCATGACCATGCCCCATCTTTTGATCTTTTGAACGATTTTGTATATCTTCATGTATATTCGGATGAACTACTTCCCACGAATTCCCCTCCCAGACACCCCCCACCAATAATCCCCTGCAGTACCGATTGTAACCCTTCTGTGATCCAATCCTCCATTAACATGTAGTCCATAAAATAATCAAATACACTTACTAGGAAAAAGGAACAACTATGATAAGCTTACATGCAAGAGAAAAACATAAGGAAACTCAGGGAAAAAAAAAAGAGAGAGAGAGAGAGAAGAAAAAATAATAATAATCAAACAAAAAACAAAATCAAACAAAATATAATTAGTGGATTGGGACATTCAAAAAAATGGGCAAAAAAGCAAAGGAAATGCCATATATATATATATATATATATATATATATATATATATATATATATATATATATTCTTTTTTTTTTCCCTTTCTCTTTTCCTTTTTTCCCTTCCTTTTATCACTTGTTATGGGATGTCCAGTTTGCCGTGACACCTTCCCCTTCTCAATCCCCATTGTCTCCCAATTTTTCATTTAATTTTCAAAGGAGTTTTAGGTCACAGCAAAGTCACACACGGAGTGCCGGAGACTCCCAGATACCAAACCACCCCCTGTTCCCCACCCCATATTAACCCCCCCCTTTTTTTGGATGTTAGCATTGTTATAACAGTTATACAGATAGCAAAATATAGCAACTAAACATTGTCAATGATTTACAGTATAGTTTACGATTTAGATGATACAGTTTAATAATTTTGATGATATTTACCATGACCTGTGTCCATTACTGTAAGGTAATGAAAAACCTTCCCCATGACCACCAAACACCCCATTAGATCTTGACTGTTCCCTTCCCCCTAGCCCCCCAAGTCCCATGATACCACCCTATCCCGACCCATGGAATGTCAAGATTCACAGTTACATGCCCTGGGAATTTGAACCTGCCCTTCCTAATCCACCCACCCACCAGTGCTGCACCACCAAACGCAGAAACACCTCCACCCATCTGCCCGATCCCCCAACATGCAACCACATTCTATCCTTTTACCATAGATTATGTCCATATGGGTGATGGCTCAAAGCCTGCTCTTCTCTTACTCTCCCTTGTTAACCTATCTTTCAGACAATGGTTCTCAGAGACTGCTCACTTTCCTCAGTTCAGATCAGTGAAGTCATATACTGTTCATCCTTCAGTGCCTGGCTTGCTTCACTCAACATAAGGTCTTCAAGATTCATCCACGTTATTCCATGTGTTAGCAATTCATTCCTTCTTACAGCTGAGTAATATTCCATTGTATGTATGTACCACATTTTGCTTACCCATTCATCTGTTGATGGGCACCGGGGCTGATTCCAACTTTTGGCAATGGTGAACAATGCCGCTATGAACATTGGTGTGCATATATCTGTTTGTGTCTTTGCTTTCAGTTCTTCTGGGTATATACCCAGCAGTGGAATTGCTGGATCATACGGAAGATCTATTGTTAGTTTTCTGAGGAACCGCCAAACTGTCCTCCACAGTGGCTGGACCATACCGCAGTCCCACCAGCAGTGGATGAGGGTTCCTATTCCTCCACATCCTCTCCAACATTTAGTGTCTCCTGTTTTCTTTAATAGCTGCCTTTCTGATGGGTGTAAGATGGTATCTCATTGGAGTTTTGATTTGCATTTCCCTGATAGCAAGCGATTTTGAGCATTTTTTTCATGTGCTTTTTAGCCATTTGTATTTCTTCCTTGGATAAGTGTCTTTTCAGGTCACTTGCCCATTTTTTAAATGGGTTGTTTATCCTTTTATTTTCAAGGTGTAGGATTTCTTTATATATGTAGGATATTAGGCTACTATCAGATATATGGTTGCCAAATATTTTCTCCCATTGGGTAGGCTGCCTCTTTATTTTCTTAAAAACATCCTTTGAGGTGCAGACGTTTATAATTTTGATGAGATCCCATATATCTATTTTTTCTCTTGCTGCTCGTGCTTTGGCTCTGAAGTTCATGAAACCATTTCGTATTACAAGGTCCTATAGATGCTTCCCTACATTATCCTCCAAGGTCTTTATGGTCTTGGCTCTTATATTTAGATCTTTGATCCATCTTCAGTTGATTTTTGTATAAGGTGTGAGATGGTATTCTTCTCTCATTCTTTTGGATATGAATATCCAGTTCTCCAAGCACCACTTGTTAAAGAGGCCATTCTCTCCCAAATAAGTGGGCTTCCTGGCCTTGTCAAATATCAGAAAACTGTATAAGCGAGGATCTATATCAGAAATCTCAATTCGGTTCCATTGGTAAGTAGGTCTATCCTTGTGCCAATACTAAGCAGTTTTGATCACTCTAGCTTTGTAGTACGTTTTAAAGTCAAGTAGTGTGATATCTCCAACTTCATTTTTTTTTTTCAATATGTCTTTGGCAATTTGGGGCCTCTTGCCTCTCCAAATATATTTTGTGGTTAGTTTTTCCAGTTCCTTAAAAAATACAGTGTTGATGTTTATTGGGATTGCTTTGAATCTGTAGATTAGTTTTGGTAGGATAGATATCTTGATGATGTTTGGTCTTCCTATCCATGAACAGGGAATAATTTTCCATTTATTTAAGTCTTCTTTGATTTCCTTTAACAGTGTTGTGTAGTTTTCTGTATATAAGTCCTTTACATCTTTAGTTAAATTTATTCCTAGGTATTTGATTCTTTTGTTTACTATTGTAAATGGTATTTTTTTCCTGATTTCCTCCTCAGTTTGCTCATTATTGGTGTACAGAAATGCTACTGATTTTTGAGTATTGATCTTATAGCCTCCAACATTACTGAACTCCTTTATAAGTTCTAGAAGCCTTGTTGTCGATTTCTCAGGGCTTTCTATGTATAGGATCATGTCATCTGCAAATAATGAAATTTTTACTTCTTCTTTTCCAATCTGGATGCCTTTTATGTCCTTTTCTTGTATCAGTGCTTGTGCAAGTACTTCTAAGACAATGTTAAATAGGAGTGGTGATAGTGGGCATCCTTGTCTAGTTCCCGACCTCAGAGGGAAGACTTTTAGGATTTCACCGTTGAAAATGATGTTAGCTTTGGGTTTTTCATATATACCCTTTATCATTTTCAGAAAGTTTCCATCTATTCCTATCTTTTGTAGTGTTTTTATGAGGAAAGAGTGCTGTATTTTGTCGAATGCTTTTTCTGCATCTGTAGAGATGATCATGTGATTTTTTTCTTTCAATCTGTTTATGTGGTGTATTACATTGATTGATTTTCTTATACTGAACCATCCTTGCATAACGGGGATGAAACCCACTTGGTCATGGTGTATAATCCTTTTGATATGTTGTTGAATGTGATTAGCAAGTATTTTGTTACTGATTTTGGCATCTAGGTTCATTAGAGAAATTGGTCTGTAATTTTCCTTTCTTGTGGTATCTTTATTTGGTTTTGGTATTACGGTAATGTTGGCATCTAGAATGAGTTAGGCAATATTCCTCCTACTTCTATTTTTTGTAAGAGCTTAAGTAGAATTGGTGTTAGCTCTTTCCGGAATGTTTGGTAGAATTCAGCTGTGAAGCCATCTTGTCCTGGACTCTTCTTAGTTGGGAGGTTTTTGATGACTGAGTCTATCTCTTTACTTGTAATTGAGCTGTTGAGTTCATCTATTTCTTCTTTCATCAATGTCGGCTGTTTGTGGGTTTCTAGAAACTTGTCCTCTAAATTATCATTCTTGTTGGCATATAATTTTTCAAAGTATCCTCTTATGATACTCTTTATTTCTGTGGGGTCAGTAGTGATATCCCCTTGCTCATTCCTTATTTTATGTATTTGCATCTGTTCTCTCTTTTTGTTTGTCTGCTAAGGGTTTTTCAATTTTATTGATATTCTCGAAGAACCAACTTTTGGTTTTGTTTATTTTTTCCAGTGCTTTCTTATTCTCTATTTCATTTAGTTCTGCTCTAATCTTTGTTATTTCCTTCTTTCTACTTCTTTTAGGTTTAATTTGTTGTTGTTTTTCCAATTCCTCCAAGTGTGCAGTTAGTTCTTCAATTTTAGCTCTTTCTTCTTTTTTAATATATGAATTTATGACTATGAACTTCCCTCTCAGGACTACTTTCCCTGATATGTTAGGTTTTGATATGTTGTATTGTCATTTTCATTAGTTTCAAGGTAGTTACTGATTTCTTTTGAGATTTCCTCTTTGACCCACTGTTTGTCTAAGAGTGTGTTGTTTAACTTCCATATCCTTATGCCTAACCTGTTCCTCTGGCCCTTAGTGATTTCCAACTTCATTCCGTTGTGGTCAGAGAAATTACTTTGTATAATCTCAATCTTTCTGAATTCAATGAGTGTTTTTCTGTGGCCTAGCATGTGGTCTATTTTGGAGTATGTTCCATGTGCACTCGAGAAGAATGTAAATCCCGCTGTATTTGGGTGTAGTGTTCTGTATATGTCTAATAAGTCCAGGTCTTCTAATGTATTGTTGAGTGCCTTAGTTTCTTTATTGATTCTCTGTCAAGATGTTCTGTCTAATGATGATAGTGGTGTGTTGAAGTTCCCTGCTATATTTGTAGAGGCATTTTATTTCTCCTCTTAGTTTTTCCAGAGTTTGCCACACATATCTTGAGGAACCCCGATTAGGTGCGTAAATGTTGATGATTGTTCTCTCTTCTTGAGAGATTACTCCTTTTACTCATATGTAGTGTCCATCTTTGTCTCTTACAATAGTTTTACATTTAAAGTCTATTTTGTCTGATATTAGAATAGCTACTCCTGCCCTTTTTTGGCTATTGTTAGCTTGTAAAATGGTTTTCCAGCCATTCACTTTCAGCCTCTTTGAATCTCAGGGTCGAAGGTGGGTTTCTTGTAGACAGCATATAGATGGATCATATTTTCTTATCCATTCTGCCAATCTGTATCTTTTGATTGGTGAATTTAATCCTTTAACATTCAGTGTTATTTCTCGTAACAAATTTCTTACTTCAATCATTTTTTCTTTAGGTTAATGTATGTCTTATGTTGTTCTGTTTCTCTTTCGGTCTTTTTAGTTGTTTTTAAACTCTCCTCCAACTCTCTCTCCCTTGTTTTTTCCTTTCAACTTGTAGAGATTCCTTTAGTATTTCTTGAAGTGCTGGTTTCTTCTTAACATACTCTCTTAATTTCTGTTTATCTGTGAATATTTTGAACTCTCCATCATTTTTGAATGCCAATTTTGCTGGATAGAGAATGCACAGCTGGAAGTTTTTTGTCTTTAGTGTTTTGACTATGTCATACCACTGTCTTCTTGCCTCCATGGTTTCAGCTGAGAAATCAGCACTTAATCTTATTGTGCTTCCCTTATATGTGATGGTTCTCTTTTCTCTTGCTGCCTTCAGTATTTTCTCTTTGTCTTGAGCATTGGACATTTTGACAAGTATATGTCTTGGAGTTGGCCTGTTGGGATTTATACTATTTGGGGTGTGCTGTGCTTCCTGGATCTGCACATCCATCTCTCTCAATAGAGTTGGGAAGTTTTCAGCCATTATTTCCTTCAACACTCCTTCTGTTCCCTTTCCCTTCTCTTCTCCTTCTGGGATGCCCATAATGCATATGTTTGTGCCTTTTGTGTTGTCGGTTAATTCCCTGAGTCCATGGTGGATTTTTTCTATCTTTTTGTCTATCTGTTCTATAATCTATTTGATTTCAGCTGTCTTGTCTTCCATATCACTAATTCTTTCCTCTGCCTGTTCAAATCTGCTGTTATGTAAGTCCAGCGTCTTTTTCATTTCTTGGCTTGTGCCATTGTTCACCATCATATCCATTACCTTTTTAGGCATGTTTGCTATTTCTTCAGTATGTTCTCCCAGTGTCTTCTTTATATCCTTAATCTCTTCCTTCACTTCTTTAAGTTGGTCCATGATATTTGTTTGGATAGCTTTGATTAGTTGTTCGATGTTCTGCATTGCTTCCTGGTTTTTATTTTGTGCATTGGAGTAGTCCATGTTTTCCAGTTACTCAGAGTCATTTGTATTTTTTTGTTGCCCTCTGGTCATCATATTATCGTGATGGGTTTGTTCAGTTGATTAGCTTTTCTCTATGCTCTAGAGTTTTATTTAGCCGTTGGTTCTGTGTATGAGTTAAGTTTTCCTTTTGGCAGTTTTTCTTCTTAATTTATTTCCTTACTTCTTTCTATGTTCCCTTGATGGCAAAAGGTTAGGGCCAGAGGAATCAAAAGATGTAAGGAAGGCAGAAGGATAGTAGTAATATTGATAAAAGTTAGTAGAGGGGCAAAATGGGACTTAATGAAATGAATATTTAACTTGTGTAGGCAGTGTAGAGTACTAGGAAACAAAATGGAGTTCCTACAATGGACTGGGAAAACAAATGGAGGGATATATATATAGTGATTTAGAAGGCTAGAATTATGAGGAGGGAGAGAAATAGTAAAGAAAGGTCTGAAAGGAAGAAGTTAATACTAATAAAAAAAAAATAAGAAAACATAATAGATGGAATAGAAATTGACACCCTTAAATTGTGGGCCTATGAAAAGATGTTGTATCTGAGAGCCACAACAGGAAACAGAAGGCAGAAAGATGCAGGAAGGATAAGCGATAGTTTATAATACAGAATCAATATATACAGCGAGTGGGAAATTACTGAAAAAGTTGCACAGCAAAGAAGCGACAAGCTAGCAGCACCTAATTTTTTTAAAAAATGGAAAAAAAAGAAAGGGTGGAGGAAAGAGGAAAGAAAAGCAACAGACCAGAAAGAAACAGAGAGAAGCCAAAGATCCACACAGGCAAGTAGTCAAACAGAGCTAAGGGGGTATCAATGATCCCCCTAGGGTCCACGTGGATCCTTCCTGCCTACTTGTGTTTATCAATTTCCCCGCAGGGTTCTATATGCAGGCCCTGAAGCAGCTTTTAGCTATTAAACTAAATTAAAAAGAATTTATTTTTCATTTATTGAAGTGACCTTCTCACTTTTTTTTTTTTTTAATTTTTATTTTTTTAGCGAAATGCAGGACCCAAAATAATTCCTCCTCTAGACCAACCCCCTTACGGAAGGACCCTAGCTGGGCCTGTGGAAATTAATCAAGCACATCCCACTTTCTGGACTCCCCAGGGTAGCTGTAGCTCTGATGTTAAGTCAGTGAGGAGTGCTACAGACGGCCGATTCCGTCCCTTCTGGAGCCGAGCTCCAGTGTCACCGGGCTGCTAAGGAAATCAGTTTGAGTGCAGATTCGCGTCTGCTCTCAGCCTGATGCTGCTTCAGGTCGGCTTATCTGCTCCCCAAAGCTATGGGGCGGTGCTCAGCCAGATCGATGTCTAAAAGTAAAAAATACCCTTCCCTGTCCTCCAACAGAACCCTCCCTCTTTTGGGAAGTGTCCCTTCTTCCTGGCTCCGCAGCAGCCCGGGTCTTATCCCTGGGTCACTAGAGAAATCTCCGTCCGCCGACCAGAATCCCCCCTCCGGTTCACCGGGTTCCGATTAGCTCGGTTGTTCTGTTCACACAAGGTCCAAGGGGCGCCAGGCAGCCAGATCCCCAGAAAATAAAACTTTTTTGCCCTGCTCACAGCTCCAAGTGGCCGTTTTATTTTATTTTATTTTTTCTCCCTAACCGCGGGGCTCAGCCGTCTGTGCCAACCACCAGCGGCAGCCTTAAAACTCACGAATCTCTACCGTTCCGTCCACACTGTTGATCCGCGCAGATAGATGTCCCAAGCTTCTCACTCCATGCTTGCACAGCACAGACTCCCGGGCAGGATCCCGTCCACAATCTACCTTGCTCTGGGAGCTTGCAGTGTGTGCCTTCCTACACTAACGCCATCCTCGTAATCACTTTTTTAACTCTTCATTTTGAAATAATTTTAAGCCTAGTGAGAATTTGCTTTGATTATGCATTAGCTTTTATGCATATGGATGAACATACATATTGAGTTATAGAATTGTATGATAGCATGTTCAAGAAATCATGCTTGCACATACATTGCATGATCAAAAAAAGGGGTGGATAACTCCACCCCTGTGTGGGAATTTTACTATGTAAATTAAGCAAGTTGAAGCGAGGACAGCCAGGGGCTTTTCCTGCACAGGTTCAGCCAACCAGTTGAAAATGGTTTTTATACTTCACTGCTTCAACAGAATGTTCTTGACCACAAGAAATGGAATTTGGCATCAAAGGAGGTTTATAACTCATTATTTCTAATTTACATATAATTCTTTCCTTTGTATATGAGAAACAGGGAACAAACAAGTTACTTTCCGGTATTCTGTCACCCTGCATCCATCATTTGTATTTTATTTTTTCATATGTGTTTTCTCAATAGGCACATCTATGAAAGGGACAGCTAGGCAAGCCAGTTTTGAGGGTTTTTAATTGAATTTATTCATGAAGAACAGCAGAAAATTATAATGCAAACACCACCATAAATACATTTGAACCTGTCTTGGTGTTTTATGGGTTTTATAATGCATGATGGATTCTTTCCCATGTGAAGACTTTTCCAAAGGATTCATGCATGGAAAATATCCAGAAGAGTTAAAAAGAACCACTTGAAAGACCTTTAATTTCTTGTTAGGTATGTATGTATGTATGTATTTATGTATGTATATACGAATGTATATATTTAGAGACAATTCTGTGACAATTCCTTTTGTAGTGGATAAAAAATTAATAATAGCAAACTAACATTTTTAAAGTAGGGAAAAGACCAAAATGTCTCTCTCATGACACTGAATGCCCTCATCTCCAGGCCACACCTCCACTTTAGGCAGCTGATTCAACAAGGTTGGCTGAGGGCCAGTAGGACTGGGGGGATCAAATTCACTGTAGGCTATATTTACTCATTCAGATATTCATTCTAACAGAGATGTAGATCTATACATTTTGGGTTCATAAATAAATAATACACATTTTAAATATTTTATACACATTATACTTAAAGGTACAGAACGTGGATTATTTACCACTCTCTAATCATTGTGAACTTCAGTGTTGTCAAAATCCCTTATGCATTTAAACCAGGCCCCCAGTACTATGCATGTTGTCTCTCCTTTTAAGTTATTAGCTAAGAGGGTCACTGCAACTGCTAAAACAATAAAGTATCCACCACATCTTCCAGGCATGCTCCTAAAATAAAGGGAAACACATTGCTGTTTCAGCCACCTATGACTCTGCTGGTTGGTCATAGCTTAATATTGCTAGATCTACAAACTGGCTCTGTTACATAGTGCTGGAGGGCACTATGCACCAGGCTAGTGAAACACGAGAGCCTACATTTCTGTTCTCTCAAAACCCAATAATGCTCAGTATGCTGTGTGAAAAAATATAACAAGTGAAGCAATATTTGCCAAAGTAATGTGAGTAAAATCTAAATAAATATAATTGGCATTATGGCCTGCTCCCATGGAGGAACAATATGTATGCTATTGCAAACCTAGAGCTTGCCCATTGGCAGCTCATGTCTTAGGGCCTATGGAAAAACTTCAACTGTCATTTTGCTTACTGAAAAATATCTCACTCTCTGGGTACCTAGTAAACATTTATGTTTACATCCCTAAGCTTAACCTTCTTGCTTCACATGAGCTCATCCAAAGTCTTCCTTGATTAGGCTGCCACCACGGCAGCTGCACACAATCAAATGGACTGTTTTGTATGCAGATATTTGCCAGCCACCAGTAGCTCCAGTATTCCTTGGAATATTTTTCCCTCATCCTTGACTAATTGAAGTAATTGGTTAATGACTATAAATCATAAATGCCCTTCTAAATGGCAACTCCCCAAACCCACAAGCTCCTATACTTACTCTGCTTCTGTTAAATGTGTCTCTTCTATTGACAGGAAACATGTCAACAAAACCCACTGCATAATTTGTATCACTTTGGGATAGCCTCACCTGTATGATAGCAGAACATGGTGTCTTAGATGCCCAAGCAGCCTTTTGTCTCAAAAGAAACAATGGGAGGCTTTACAAATCTCCTCCCTTAAACCCCTGTGTCCTGCTGCAAATAAACTTAAACCATGTGCCATCTTGCAAGGGACATAAGTACCTCTTCCTGCCAAAGTGGTAGGGATATGTCAGACCAAAGAAAGACTTGTACAAGTCTATCTTGGTGAGTAATGAGCATTTATTTAGGGGGCTTATGTGGAGTCCTCATCTTTGGTAGTGGGAAGATGAGATGATTCCAAGACTAGCACTGGCCTAGTCCTCATCCTTGGTGGCAGGAGGAGAGATGGCACAGTCCAGGCTTTTAATCTGCACTCACCACCAGAGGAGGGTTTTTTTAATGAGGCATGTCAATGTGCAGCAGGGGAAAGGGAGCTGTTTTCTAAGGAATGAAGTGGATGGTTCACAAACCAAAATGACAGGAAACAGATCCTAAAGGAACAGATGTGTTCTACACTGCAGGAAAGGCTGATCAATATTCGGGTGGTTATAGGAGGTATTAGACAGTTTGGAGAAGACAGATGCCATGGCAGGCTTCTGGAAATACAGGTTAGCATCCTAGTGCAAGATCCACTGATCAGTCCCATCACAGGGGCTTGTAGTTTTAACTGTTTAGGGATCCTGCTACTTTTTGGAGTGGGGGAAAGAACTGGAAGGGTTAGGGGAAAGAATGCAGTCATTTATGCTACAACTATCCAGAACTCATCTCCCACAAACCTGATGGTGATTAAACAGTCCAGGCTAGGGTGAGACATGGGCAGTGAGGATCCTTTTAAACATGCACACCCAAAGTGATGGGCATGGGGTCACAGCTCAGCCCACAGGTCCTGGCACATTTAGTGGCTCTGAGAACCACAGTGGGGGGTTGGGTGATGCTGTCTTGCATGCATCTGTGTCAGAGGAGACAAATTGCTGACCACGGTAATTAATCCAAGTCCAGTTAGGCCTATGCTCCTTGAGGCCCAGCTTGTGGCAAATTGGTGCCATCACTAGAGAAAATTGGGGTCTTGACTGAGTATATATGTCATGAAGATGAACCTCCTATAGGAGGAAGTCGTGTCCCCTCCACTTGATACTGGGTGGGCTCTGTGACTTCTGTTAACAATAGAAGAGGAAACAAGACTCATAATCCTGGTTTATAATTCAGAAGGTAAGAAACTGGCATCTTCTACTTCATGTCTCTTTGTTCACTATTTTTAGGATTCTTGAGCCACAGGTAAGGAGTCTGATCATCCTTAGACAATCATGTTGCAGTGGCCATTAGCACATGTATGGTTAACAGGACCAGTTTAGGCCAGCCCTCCAGGCATCCCTCCCAAGGCAGCAGAAATGTGAGTGAAAAATATCAGGACTTATGAAACCTGAGCAGATACCACCTGAATTCCATCAAGTGACCCTGGTTCAGACCTTGTGGAAGAGAAGAATCATTCAGGATAGCCTTCATATTTCTATGATTATTCTTGGTCAGATGGGTTATTATACACAGTCAATGTTATACATAATCCAAATCTATAGAAAAATGTGTATAAATGTTAACAACCTCTTATTTTATCAATTATATGTTTGTTCCATCAAAACTTCAGTAAAAATATAAATCTCATTAACAGATATGAAAGAAAACAAGATCAATTTCCTAATAGATCAGTGCACTAGGATGCTAACCTGTTTTTCCAGAAGCCTGCTATGGCATCTGCCTTCCCCAAACTGCCTAATAACCTCCTATAATCACCCCAATATCAATAAATGTTTCCTGCATATACACACATTGAATATGTATATATTATATATATATAGTTTATATATGAAATTTACTTAGGACATATCAATAGGTTATCTGAGAAATTTTTTGCCAATGATTATCACATAGAATTGGGAATGAGATATCATGTTCATTGGAATTTTAATTTTCACAGTACATTCTCTTCATTTTATGCTGCAACTCCCTTGTCTTCTAAAACATCAAGAGCAGGACTTAAGGAAAATCCAGAGAGCAAATGAAGTCCTGGAAAGTCCATCTTTCCCTGCCCTTATATGGGCTGTTTCATGAAGCATGACCCCAGAATTCCTGTCCCTTTGATAAAATAACTCCATTATCAGCTTGACACCATGACAATTCACACCAAAATCCTTGGACATTCTCTAAGAAAACCTCAGGATTTATCCACTTGTGCTATGTCTCATGTAGATGTCTGAGCCTTCACAGTCATTCATCTCCACAAAGATACACAGATACATCTCCACAAAGAAGTTTCTGCAGTGCCTTCTTGACTCCTCTACCAGCAATTACTGAGGGCTCCTGTCCTAAGTACTGTCATTTTTCCTAAGTACTATGATTTTCCCTTTGAATGGTAGCAAACTATCTACACTTAGGGATTTCCAGTGCACGTTGCAGAATCTCTGAGGCCACTCAAGGAAACTCAGTCACACCTTAGAGAATAATAGATATCAAGTGGCAAGAAGACCTAGGAATAGCGGGAAAGAGGGAGAAAGCTTTACAGACCTAAGAGACCCAAGACTAGTCTTCCTCTTTCAAAGGAAGCCAGTTACACGAGAAAGCAAAGAAAGGGCTCATGAGTTTTGCCTTGGAGGGATATAAGGCCCTGACAAAAATCTTCCTTTGATATTGAGCAGCACCTCCCTTTCCCTCCTTTTTTGAATATGCTTCTGCAGCCAAACTCTGACCCCAAACTCCTGTTGAGGTCCAAGGTGACGTAACATACAATGAGAAGAGTAGCAGTGGAGTGCAGCATGGTTCTGGGGAGAGAAAATAGGATTATTTGATCTGTACAGCCCTACTCTTTCCACAATTGTCCTCAGGAATGATGTAATACTGGTACCAGACCTTTGAGAGAGTCCTTTTTTGAACAAATGTTCTAAGTTGCTATGTTTTGTGATTTAAATTCTCCCTCACTGTTGCTGGTCTGTCAGTGGATTCTGGAAATTGTGACTAAGTACATTATTATAGAGAGTTTCCTAAAATGCAAATTTTTGTTTATCTGTTTGAACAAGTAGTTCCCTGAATCTATTCTTCTATAGTCAAATCACCTGTTATCTTGGTCTTATTTTCTCTTATTTTTGATTAATGGGCCATATTTTCTTCTTCAGAATATAATTTAGATGAAAGAATATATCACTTTACAATTGCAATTGTTATGTATATTTTAACTAAGGAATTCATTTACATAAGTACCTTTGTCTTATTATAGATTAATTTTATCATCCCCTTCAATGATTACACAGTTGTTTCTAGCTATGAAAGGAAAGGGCATTCTTCAGGGGGAAGAAGTGGGAGTGAGCACAAGGTAGGTCAGAGTGGAAGTAGGGTCATGTAGGAGAGAAACTAGCATGTCTCCTTCCCCAAGGCTGGAGCTGATTTTTCTAGGGCAGCCCTTTAACACCAAAGCTATGCTCTCAACATTGGTTTGTATTTCTCTAAGCTGTCTCTAAGATTCATGGGCTGATCATAATTGTTTGAGTGATTCTTTGAACTTCTACTACTAGAGATAATATTTTTATTACCAGATCTTTTATTACTTCATTCTGTCTCCATTCACATTAGGAAATCTAAGAAAAGATGGCTATGCCTAAGTTAAATTTCTCTTATTCTGTATATTCCCCTTTCATCAAACCATCTATAAGCTACTTTATTTTTCTCCTGTATTGGTTACTTTACAAATATCATCACCAATGAGGGCCCAGGTTTTATGAGACCTGAAGGAGGATTGGGCCTTCCTCAAGTAAAACAGAGGTAAATTAGTACATCAAGTTAGAATGTTGGCATAGGATAGTTTAGTCAAAAAAAACATACACAATTAACAGAGGGCTTGTGGGGGTTATCTGGAAAATGTTTTTATGAGCAAAGTTTCTATCTCAAATTTTTTATTTTGTTTTAAATTTCAGGATAGTCTCTCCAATTTCCTTTTCACTTCATGTTTATCACTACTTTTACCTTCAGGTCACCTTCATACATATTTCTTAACATGGGGAATCTATTCCTTTCTCTGCCCAAGTCCATTCAGGGTAACTTCCTTCATAAACTTGTTCTAGCAGTTGACAGTTGAGTCATTTGCTTGTTTTTCTTGTTTTGGCATGTTGCCACTTCTCTTTTTTTTTTTTTTTTTTTTATTATGGGTAAAAATCAAAATTCTCACAATACATACAAACATTTGTAAAATGATATATAAATATATATGCATATATGTGTATTTGCTTATAAAAATGTTATTTATATATATATATATACATATATTTTAAGAGTTGCTTAGATTACCTAAAATATTACACGGAACCCACTGGGATTCCCATGTTGCCCACCTCCCACACCTCCCACCACATCCCACACAAACATCTCCCTCAGTGTGGCCCACCAACCTCAATGAACTTACACATCCTGGAGCCTTGCCAACAACCATAGACCACAGTTCACACTGTAGACCACACTCTCTCCCACTCAGTTCTGAGTGGTGTGTGCTGATTTAAAATGGCCTACATCCATTGCCACAACAGTACTCAGGACAACCTCCAACTCCCAAAGAAGCCCCTGTATTTCAACTGCTCATCCCCTCCCTACCCAAAAACTGTCAAGTGGCCACTGGCTCCACCTCATTGTTATAATTTCTTGCATTGCAAGAATCACCATATGTGAACAAGAGAATACCATCCAGTCCACTCTAGTCCATAGTTCTTCCCCCAATCCAGAGGCGACTGGGATGGTGATGTCCACTCCAACTCCAAGTGAGAGAGGGCTTATATCCCATGGATATGGTGGGTGGGATGATCCTGGCTGCGGATGCAGGCCCTCTCCATTCCCTGGGATGGCCATTTCCCATCGTTGTCTCCTCACCAGGTGACTTGAATGAGTCCATTGATAAGAGCCTATCACCCCACTCAGTGGCGTTCCTGAGAGCTCCAGAGACACCCTGGTCTTATATAAGGGGAGATAGCCCCAGAGACTGATGCCTTATCAGTGGGTTCTATTTTGGAATCTGTGCTCCTGAGAGTGACAGAATTAGACTCAAATAAGTCCTCCCTGCACATGGTTCACCAGTCCCTTCTATTCAAACCTACATGTGATGCTGGAGTTTCTTAGGTATACTTCCAGAGACTGGAGCCTCCCGCCTACCTATGTGCCAGGTGTGCATGAAATCTAGGTGGAGCTGCAACGCCACTTCTCTCTTAATTCTAATTTAAACACTAGGAAACATATTTTTCACCAAATTAAAATATTTAGTAATGAATATTTTTATATTCACCTACAAGTTCTAAAGATTTTTATTACTAGAGAGCATTTTTCACATTTTATGAATTCTTTGTACACAAAATGATTCATGTACTTCTTCCTAAACTACTATATGCATTACTTCATCACATTTTCTTCACTGAAAGAATGGATTTGGTGATTCCTGAAGGATGAAAGGCTTTTCCCTGAGCCAGCAGGTAGGAAACAGTAACTGAGGTCATGGGTGCTTAGAAAAGGGAAGGTTGACATAGAAAGCAGCATGTGTATTTCTCCTAAACAGGCTCTAATGAATGGAAAGAATGGACTATCTAAATATTTCTAGGAAAAATAAAATATTCATTATGAATATTTAACTCAGTTAAATACAGGTACCTACAAGTAGTACCATTTATCTGTAATGTCCCTTTAGGGCCAAAGATTCTATGTCACCATGGTATCTTGTGTTTATTGGAATTCTATGCTGTCTTAGTTCTTTCTTATAAGACTCCCTCAATGCTTCTGGTCACTCAGAGTTTCCTCATTTCATTAATTACTGGATATTTTCATGGAAATTTCTCTAGAATGGAAAGCCTTTCCTCTCTGTTATGACAAGGTATTGTCAATACATTTCATGATCCTATTCTTTCAACTGCAAGGCCAATGTTTGCTTGATTTTGTTTAGATGGGTTCCTTCAATAATTTTCATGTTATTTCCTACATTAGTATATAATTGAATTTGGGATACTAATGACAAAGTATACATTTCTAGATAAATATTGTGTTCATTAGAACAATAAACCAACTGACAGTCAACAAATAATCTTATTTGCATTAAAAAAATCCCATACATACATTAGTTGCCATAAAATTCACTTTATGATTGGCAAAAATAACTGGTAAGTCAGAGATGCTTGTGAATTTGGAAGACTGCTTTATTGGGGAAATTAAATTTTGATGAAATATTTTCATCAATTTGCTTGTAAACAGTGTATTGTGCTCAGCAGTTGTGGAAATGGCATTCTAGAGAAGATGACTGTGCAGATACAATACATTTTTTTTTTGTAAGAAATCTGATTATTCAGATTTATTACCACCAAGAATTATGCAATGATGCTGTAGTTTTTCTTAACAAACAGAAAACAGACTGTGTACAACAGTGAACTCTACAATGGTAGTATCCACAAGGTAAAAATGAATGTTTCATCCAACATTACCAACCCTGGATTGTTGATCTTGACTGAGCCTAGCTAGTTTTGGGGACTTCTGGATCACATCCCTCAGCTAAACAGCTATGCACCCTTCCTGCCCCCACTTACCTACCTAGATAGTGCTGCCCAGAGGAAGAGGCCCTCTCCCTGCCCCTCAGCAAGCCGAGATAATAAGGGTTGAGTATAGTACCATAAGAGAAGTCTGGTAGTCTGGCCACATTGGTTTATGAGGGCATCTTGAAGGCATGGACAAAGCGATTCAAAGGGGCTTGGAAAACAGCTACGAATCAGGGAGGTAAGTCACCTGGCCCCCGATGTGAGGACAGACATGTGCTCCCAGGCCCCCTGGCCTGGACCTGAAGGGCAGCCACACCCCCATGTGGCCCTGAGGTGCACGGGGGGGGACCCAGCCCTGATCTGTGCTAAGTGCCTTGGCCACGTGGCCAGGCCCCACAGTCTACACTTATCATGAACGACCACAGCACTGGGGACAAGAGCAAGGTTTGGCATGCCTGAAGGTCAGCCTGGCAGCTCCCCCAGGGACCCCAGCACACGGGGCCTCCTCCCCTCTCTGGGGACAATACACTTTCTTTTTTTTTTTTTATTATGGGTAAAAATCAAAATTCTCACAATACATACAAACATTTGCAAAATGATATATAAATATATATGCATATATGTGTATTTGCTTACAAAAATGTTGTTTATATATATATATACATATATTTTAAGAGGTGCTTAGATTACCCAAAATATTACACGGAACCCACTGGGATTCCCATGTTGCCCACCTCCCACAACTCCCATCACATCCCACACAAATATCTCCCACAGTGTAGCCCACCACCCTCAATGAGCTTACACATCCTGGAGCCTTGCCACCAACCATAGACCACAGTTCACACTGTAGACCACACTCTCTCCCACTCAGTTCTGAGTGGTGTGTGCTGATTTAAAATGGCCTACATCCGTTGCCACAACAGTACTCAGGACAACCTCCAACTCCCAAAGAAGCCACTGTATTTCAACTGCTCATCCCCTCCCTACCCCAAAAGTGTCAAGTGGCCACTGGCTCCACCTCATTGTTATCATTTCTTGCATTGCTAGAATCACCATATGTGAACAAGAGAATATCATCAAGTCCACTCTAGTCCATAGTTCTTCCCCCAATCCTGAGGGGACTGAGATGGTGATGTCCACTCCAACTCCAAGTGAGAGAGGGCTTATATCCCATGGATATGGTGGGTGGGATGATCCTGCCTGCAGATGCAGGCCCTCACCATTCCCTGGGATGGCCATTGCCCATCGTTGTCTCCTCACCAGGTGACTTGGATGAGTCCATTGAGCTGTAGGGTACGAGTTGCAGCTCCACCTAGATTTCATGCACACCTGGCACATAGGTACGCGGGAGGCTCCAGTCTCTGGAAGTATACCTAAAAACTCCAGCATCGCATATAGGTTTGAATAGAAGGGACTGATGAGCCATGTGCAAGGAGGACTTATTTGAGTCTAATTCTGTCACTCTCAGGAGCACAGATTCCAAAATAGAACCCACTGATAAGGCATCAGTCTCTGGGGCTATCCCCCCTTATATAGGACCAGGGTGTCTCTGGAGCTCTCAGGAACCCCACTGAGTGGGGTGATAGGTACTTAGATGTTCTATGAGCTCCTACTGAGGTGTGCGTAAGAGTTACCTCTGGGATGACCTCCCGACTCTCTTTGAAGTCTCTTAGCCACTTGAGCTCATTTGTCTTTACCATTTCCCCCTTTTATTCAAGGTCTTTTTCCAGTTGTGTTGCCAGTTGGCACTTGGGAAAAGTTTTCAATGAGCAATAATCGTGCCTCGGATAAACCTCATTGGCTACGATACTGACACTGTGCAAAGCTGCCAGTTGGCACTTGGTATTAATCCCTCGTTACCAGGGAGGCTCATCCCCGGGAGTCATGTCCCACGTTGGGGGGGAAGGTAATGCAATCATATGCTGAGTTTGGCTTAGAGAGAGCCCACATTTGAGCAACAAGGAGGCTCTCAGTTGGCAACCCTTAGGCACCCCACAACTGCAGGCTAAGTCTCATTTACAAGAGGAAAGACTCACAAGGGTAGTCATCAATAAAAAGCAAAACAACAACAACAAAAAAAACATCAGTGGGTCATCCTATTTTGACAGGCACTGTCCCTAAACTCAGAGGACTATTGTTGCTCCCTTGGAGACTGTGGCAGAGCTTTCCAGGCTAGGAATTCAGATTCCCTCATTTATTGTGTGATTATCCACCCATCGTGACCATACCCCATCCCCCGATCCTTTGAAAGATTTTGTATATCTTTCATGTATATTCGTATGAACCAATCCCCACGAAACCCCCCCCAGACACCCCCCCAATAATCCCCCGC
>JAKSZT010054161.1:0-22751 GCA_026826555.1 Tolypeutes matacus
GCCTTCACTAATTCTGTAAAGTAAGCTGTTGGGATTTTGGTTGGTATTGCATTGAATCTATAAATCAGTTTGGGCAAGATTGACATCTTCACGATATTTATTCTTCCAATCCATGAACACAGAATGTCTTTCCATTTGTTTAGGTCTTTTTAAATTTCTTTTAGCATTGTTTTGTAGTTTTCTGCATATAGGTCCTGTACTTCTTTGGTTAAATTAACTCCTAGGTATTTGAGTCTTTTTGTTGCTATTGAAAATGGACTTTTCTCCCTGATTTCCTCCTCAGGTTGTTCAGTACTAGTATACAAAAACATTACTGATTTTTGCGTGTTGATCTTGTATCCTGCCACTTTGCTGAACTCATTTATTAGCTCAAGTAGCTTTGTCGTGAATACTTTAGGATTTTCTAAGTACAGGATCATGTCATCCGCAAACAGTGAGAGTTTTACTTCCTCTTTGCCTATTTGGATGCTTATTAATTTATTTTTCTTGTCTAATTGCCCTAGCTAGAACTTCTAGTACAATATTGAATAACAGTGGTGACAGTGGGCATCCTTGTCTTGTTCCTGATATTAAAGAGAAAACTTTCAAGCTTTCCCCATTGAGTATGATGTTGGCTGTGGGTTTTTCATATATGCCTTTTATCATATTGAGGAATTTTCCTTTTATTCCTATCTTTTGAAGTGTTTTTTATCAAAAAAGGGTGCTGGATTTTGTCGAATGCCTTTTCTGCATCAATTGAGATGATCATGTGGTTTTTTTCCTTCAATTTGTTAATGTGGTATATTACATTGATTGATTTTCTTATGTTGAACCAGCCTTGCATACCAGGAATAAATCCCACTTGGTCGTGATGTATAAGTCTTTTGATATGCTGTTGGATTTGATTTGCAAGTATTTTGTTGAAGAATTTTTGCATCTATGTTCATTAGAGAGATTGGTCTGTAATTTTCTTTTCTTGTAGAATCTTTATCTGGCTTTGGTATTAGGATGATGTTGGCTTCATAAAATGTATTGGGTAATTTTCCGTCCTCTTCAATTTTTTGGAAGAGTATAAACAGGATTAGTGTTAATTCTTTTAGAAATGCTTGGTAGAATTCACCTGTGAAGCCATCTGGTCCTGGACTTTTCTTTGCTGGGAGATTTTTTTTTGTTTTTTAACCAGGAGGTCCCAGGGATTGAACCTGGATCCCTCCATATGGGAGATGGACACCCAACCGTTTGAGCCACATCTGTCCCCCCACTGGGAGATTTTTGATGATGGATTCTATCTCCTTAAATGTGATTGGTTTGTTAAGTTCTTGTATTTCTTGTAGCATCAATGTAGGTTGGTTGTGCATTTCTAGAAATTTGTCCATTTCATCTAGGTTGTCTAGTTTGTTGGCATATAGTTTCTCATAATATCCTCTTATGATTCTTTTTATATCTGTGATGTCATTTGTAACTTCCCCTACTTCATTTCTGATTGTATTTATTTGCATCTTCTCTCTTTTTTTTCTTTGTTAGTCTAGCTAGGGGTTTGTCAATTTTCTTGATCTTTTCAAAGAACCAGCTTTTGGCTTTGTTGAATTTCTCTATTGTTTTTCTGTTCTCATTTTCATTTATTTCTGCTCTAATCTTATTATTTCTTTCCTTCTGCTTGCTTTGGGGTTGGTTTGCTGTTCTTTTTCTAGTTTCTCTAGTTGTTTAGTTAAATCTTTGAATTTAGCTCTTTCTTGTTTTTTAATATAGGCATTTAGGGCTATAAATTTTCCTCTCAAGACTGCCTTCGCTGTATCCCATAAGTTTTGATATCTTGTGTTCTCATTTTCATATGTTTCAATATATTTACTGATTTCACTTGCACTTTCTTCTTTGACCCACCAGTTATTTAGGAGTGTGTTGTTCAGTCTCCACACATTTGCAAATTTACTTTTTTCCTATTATTGATTTCTAGTTTCATTCCGTTATGATCTGAGAAGGTGCTTTGTATAATTTCATTCTTTTTGTACTTTTAGAGAGCTGAATTGTGACCTAACATGTGGTCTATCTTGGAGAAAGATCCATGGGCACTTGAGAAGAATGTATAACCCGCTGAGTTTGGTTGCAGTGTTCTGTATATGTCTGTTAGGTCTAATTTGTTTATCATATTGTTTAAGTTCTCTGTTTCCTTGTTGATCTTCTGTCTAGTTGTTCTATCTAATGATGTGAGAGGGGTGTTGAAGTCTCCAACGATTATTGTAGAAATGTCTATTTCTCCCTTCAGTTTTGCCAGAGTTTGTCTCATATATTTTGGGGCACCCTGGTTATAGATATTTATGACTGTTATATCTTCCTGGTGGATCATCCCTTTTATTAATATATAATGGCCTTCTGTATCTCATATAACTTTTTTGCATTTAAAGTCTGTTTTGTCTGATATTAGTATAGCTACCCCTGCTCTTTTCTAGTTACTATTCGTGTGGACTATCTTTTTCTAACCTTTCACTTTTAGCCAGTTTTTATCCCTGAGTCTAAGATGAGTTTCTTATAAGCAGCTTTCTATCAGCCTGTATCTTTTGATTGGGGAGTTTAATTCATTCACATTCAATGATTTTACTGTAAATGCACTATTTACTTCCTCCATTTTATTCTTTGGTTTTCATATGTCATCTCATTTTTGTCTCTCTTTTTACTCTTTTGGTTATCCTTTCTGCCATTCTTTCTTCTATACTCTCCTCCAAGTCTCTCTCTCCTGTCTTTTTTCTTTCAGGTTCTAAGGCTTCCTTTAATATTTCCTGCAAAGGTGGATTCTTTTTTGCAAACTCTCTTAGTTTCTGTTTGTTTGTGAATATTTTATATTCACCTTTGTATTTGAAAGAGAGTTTTGCTGGATAAAGAATTCTCGGCTGGCAGTTTTTCAGTTTCCTAATTGTATCATACCACTGTCTTCTCACCTCCATGGTTTCTGAAGATAAATCTGCACTAAGTCTTACTGGATGTCCCTTGTATGTGATCATTTGTTTCTCTCTTGCTGCTCTGAGAATTTTCTCTTTATCTTTTACATTTGACATTCTGAATAGTATGTGTCTTGGCATAGGTCTATTTGGATTTATTCTGATTGGGTTACGGTGTGCTTCTTGGACATGTAAGTTCATTTCTTTCATGAGAGTTGGGAAATTTCCAGTTATTATTTCCTCAAATACTCTTTCTGCCTCTTTTCCCTTCTCCTCCCCTTCTGGAACTCCCATGACACGTATATTGTTGCGTTTTGTGTTGTCATTCAGCTCTCTGAGCCCCCTGCTCAATTTTTTCCTTTCTTTTTTTCTCTCTGCTCTTTTCTCTCTTCAATTTTAGCTGCTCTGTCTTTGGTATCACTTATTCTTTCTTCTATCATTTTGAGTCTGCTGTTTTATGCCTCAAATGTGTTTTTGACCTCATCTATTGTGTCATTCATTCCTATGAACTCTGTTACTTTTCTGTTCAGGATTTCAAATTCTTCTTTGCGTTCGCTCAATGTTTTCTTCATGTCATTTATCTCTTTAACTATATTGTCTTTCAACTCATTAATTTGATTTTGGAATTTGTGCTCATCTCATTGATTAGTTCTCTCAAATTTGGCATCTCTTCTGGGACTTTGATGTATTCCTTTTCTTGGGCCACGTCTTCTGTTTTCTTAGTATGGCTCATAATTTTTTGCAGGTGTTTAGGCATCTGGTTAGGATGTAGTTTACTCAGATACTCAATCTTTTTCTCTTTTATAGGGATTTAATGACAGGATGCTGTGAGTTACCACAGTTCTTTGATTTTTGGCTTGACCTGGATTATTAGGATTGTCATGCTGGTTGCTCAAAACTGGACACTGGACCCAGTAATTGGTTGAAGAGTCACTTCCTATGGCCTTGGGCAGGGAGGCTGTAGAGGCCAGGAAAAGCTTCTCCTACTTATTTTTAATTTTCTTATGTGCACTTCCTTGGTCTGCCAGGAGATGGCGCTCTTTGGCAGCTCTCAATTCAGTGCCTGGTTGGAGTGTATTTGTTGTGACACAGACCAAGATCAATGCACTTTCTGTCTGGAGGCTAAGAGCCTTGTAATACAAACTTTCTCTGAGACAGTTCCCCAGCCTTCTCTGGCAGCCCCCTTCCTTCTCCCAGCTAGGAAATATTTCCACTCCCCTCTGAGTCCTCAACAATCAGTCTCTGTTAGTAGAGAATGAGATTGAGAGGGTCCTATATCTTTAGCCCCTTGCAGGCTCCAAGGCAAACAATGGCGCAGCCTCACCTGGCCTGGAAGGGCTCTTGGGACACAGCAGACCAAACCTGCGAGTCAAAAGCCGAGTCAGCCCCAGGCTCTCTCTCTCCTTTCCTGTGGAGTGCTCAACAATTAGTCCAGGCTAGAAGAGAGGGAGATTGCAAGGGTCAGTTTTCTCCAGTCCCTTGCCGGCTCCCAGGGCAAACCATCATGTGTTCCCACCTGGCTGGAAGGGCCTGTGGGACACCGCAGCCCAAATTTGCAGGTCAGAACCTGAGTCAGCCTTAGGCTGTGTCCCTCTCTTTCCCCTTTCCTGGGGTGGTGGATCCCTGGAGCCCCCTTTGTCTGTAGTCACAGGCCCAGAGGCCCGAGAATTCTTAAGAGTCTTTGGTGTGGGGGAGGATGCCAGCAGCAGCAGCTGCTGCTGGTTCCAACTCATGGTTCTGTCATCACGATTTCGCTCTTTTGTCCCTCTCTCCTCTGTGTGGTGTGCAGCCTTCACCTGCTGTCTTAAACCATAGAAGATCTTTTTTGGGGCTGTTTCAGCCTGTCCTCTAGCTATTTTTCTGGAGAAGAGATTCCCATGACTTACTAGTCCACGATCTTCCCGGAAGCTCTCCGTGTGTTGCATTCTAATTTGCTGTCATGCGTGGTGTGTGATCACAGTAGAAGGTACCTTGGCTGGAAAGACTCTTAAGCTGCACAGGACTGAGGGTGAGGTTTTTGGACCAGGAATCCAAGTCATGGATCTCTTTCTTTTATGGTGTTTGTTTTTTTCTTTTGTTTCAATATTTGTGGAGTCCTCCTGTCTCTGTTGTCCCCCAGAGTTCCAAGCAAATGGGATGTGTCCTTTGATTAGTTGTCTCTGAGGGGAGACTTTTACAAGGAATGTCTTAAGTCACCATGTTGATGACATCACTTTGAAGATCATTTTTTTTCTTTTACAAATCAATTTTATTGATACATATTAATAAAGCAAAAAACATCCAAAGTGTACAATCAATGTTATTCAGTATAATCAAATAGTTGTGCTTTTTTTAAAAATAAAAACATACATTTCTCAAATGTACTGAATGCACATAATGTTTTTTTTTTTTTTTCCTCTTTGACCAATTTATTATTTAGAAATGTAAGGTACAAGTGTTTTGAGATTTTCCTATTATTTTACGAAACTGATTTTTTTTTTAACTTTATTTTGTACATTTAATAATTGAAAACATAAGCAATTAAAAACTAAAAAGTAAACACAGATGAATAAATATATACATTTCTCAATTAAATGTAATGGATACATGTAAATTATTTTGTTGTTTTGTTTTTTGTTTGTTTTTTTGTTTTTTGTGTGTATGAATCAAACAATATATTACACAATATATTTGGTTCATAGTAATGCATTCATACAGTATTTGTCCTTTTGTGTCTGGCTTGCTTCATTCAACATAATGTCCTCCAGGTTCATCCATGTTGCCATATGCTTTATGACTTCATTTCTTCTTACAGCTGCATAATATTCCATCGTGTGAAGAGACCACAGTTTGTTTATCCATTCGTCTGTTGATGGACACCTGGGTTGTTTCCAGCTTTCGGCAATGGTGAATAATGTGGCTATGAACATCAGTGTGCAGATGTCTGTTCGTGTCACTGCTCTCAGTTCTTCTGGGTATATACCCAGTAGTGGTATTGCAGGGTCACGTGGCAAGTCTATGTTCAACTTCTTTAGGAACTGCCAAACAGTCCTCCATAGTGGTTGTACCATCCTACATTCCCCCCAACAGTGAATAAGTATTCCTATCTCTCCACATCCTCTCCAGCACTTGTAGTTCTCTGTCTTTTTAATAGTGGCCATTCTGATAGGTGTGAAATGATATCTCATTGTAGTTTTGATTTGCATATCCCTAATCATGAGTGATGTTGAGCATTTCTTCATAAGTTTTTTTGCCATTTGCATTTCTTCTTCGGAGAAATGTCTATTCAAGTCTTTGACCCATTTTTTAATTGGGTCATTTGTCTTTTCATTGTTGAGTTGTAACATCTCTTTATATATCCTAGATATCAAACCCTTATCAGATATGTGATTTCCAAATATTTTTTCCCATTGAGTTGGCTGCCTTTTCACCCTTCTGACAAAGTCCTGTGAGGTGCAAAAGTGTTTAATTTTGAGGAGGTCCCATTTATCTATTTTTTCTTTTGTTGCACGTGCTTTGGGTGTCAGGTCCAAGAAACCACCACCTACTACAAGATCTTTAAGATGTTTCCCTACATTTTCTTCTAGTAGTTTTATGGTCCTGGCTTTTATATTTAGATCTTTGATCCATTTTGAGTTGATTCTTATATAGAGGGTGAGATAGGGGTCCTCTTTCATTCTTTTGGTTATAGATATCCAGTTCTCCCAACACCATTTGTTGAAGAGACTGTATTTCCTCATCAGCGTGGGCTTGGTAGGTTTGTCAAAAACCAGTTGACTGTATAGGTGAGGGTATATTTCTGGATTCTCAATTCTATTCCACTGATCGATGTGTCTATCTTTATGCCAGTACCATGCTGTTTTGACCACTGTAGTCTTTGTAATATGTTTCAAGGTCAGGCAGTGAAATTCCTCCCACATTGCTCTTCTTTTTTAGAATACTTTTGGCTATTCGGGTGCACTTACCCTTCGAGATGAATTTGGTAATTGCCTTCTCTAATTCTGTAAAGTAAGCTGTTGGGATTTTGATTGGTATTGCATTGAATCTATAAATCAGTTTGGGCAAGATTGACATCTTCACGATATTTATTCTTCCAATCCATGAACACGGAATGTCTTTCCATTTCTTTAGGTCTTTTAAAATTTCTTTTAGCATTGTTTTGTAGTTTTCTGCATATAGGTCCTTTGGTTAAATTAACTCCTAGGTATTTGAGTCTTTTTGTTGCTATTGAAAATGGAATTTTCCTCCTGATTTCCTCCTCAGATTGTTCAGTACTTGTGTACAAAAACATTACTGATTTTTGCGTGTTGATTTTGTATCCTGCCATTTTGCTGAACTCATTTATTAGTTCAAGTAGCTTTGTTTTGGATGCTTCAGGATTTTCTAAATACAGGATCATGTCATCTGCAAACAGTGAGAGTTTTACTTCCTCTTTTTCTATTTGGACGCCTTTAATTTTTTTGTCTTGTCTAATTGCCCTAGCTAGAACTTCTAGTACAATGTTGAATAACAATGGTGACAGTGGGCATCCTTGTCTTGTTCCTGATCTTAGGGGGAAAGCTTTCAACCTTTCCCCATTGAGTATGATGTTGGCTGTGGGTTTTTCATATATGCCTTTTATCATATTGAGGAATTTTCCTTATATTCCTATCTTTTGAAGTATTTTTATCAAAAAAGGATGTTGGATTTTGTCTAATGCCTTTTCTGCATCTATTGAGATGATCATGTGGTTTTTTTCCTTCAATTAATTAATGTGGTGTATTACATTGATTGATTTTCTTATGTTGAACCAGCCTTGCATGCCAAGAATAAATCCCACTTGATTGTGATGTATAACTCTTTTGATATGCTGTTGGATTCGATTTGCAAGTATTTTGTTGAGAATTTTTGCATCTATGTTCATTAGAGAGATTGGTCTGTAATTTTCTTTTGTTGTGGAATCTTTATCTGACTTTGGTATTAGGGTGATGTTGGCTTCATAAAATGTATTGGGTAATTTTCCGTCTTCTTCAATTTTTTGAAAGAGTTTAAACAGGATTGGTGTTAATTCTTTTAGAAATGCTTGGTAGAATTCACCTGTGAAGCCATCTGGTCCTGGCCTTTTCTTTGCTGGGAGATTTTTGATGATGGATTCAGTCTCCTTAATTGTGATTGGTTTGTTAAGTTCTTGTATTTCTTGTTGTGTCAGTGTAGGTTGGCTATGAGTTTTTAGAAATTTGTCCATTTCATCCAGGTTGTCTAGTTTGTTGGCATATAGTTTCTCATAATATCCTCTTATGATTGTTTTTATTTCTGTGAGGTCATTTGTAATTTCCCCCCTTTCATTTCTGATTGTATTTATTTGCATCTTCTCTCTTTTTTTCTTTGTTAGTCTAGCGAGGGGTTTGTCAATTTTATTGATCTTCTCAAAGAACCAGCTTTTGATTTTGTTGATTTTCTCTATTGCTTTTCTGTTCTCATTTTCATTTATTTTCTGCTCTAATCTTGATTATTTCTTTCCTTATTTTTGCTTTGGGATTGGTTTGCTGTTCTTTTTCTAGTTTCTCAAGTTGTTCAGTTAAGTCTTTGAGTTTAGCTCTTTCTTGTTTTTTAATATAGGCATTTAGGGCTATAAATTTCCCTCTGAAGACTGCCTTTGCTGTATCCCATAAGTTTTGATATGTTGTGTTCTCATTTTCATTTATCTCAATATATTTACTGATTTCACTTGCAATTTCTTCTTTGACCCACCGAATATTTAGGAGTGTGTTGTTCAGTCTCCACACATTTGCAAATTTACTTTTTTCCAGTCTGTTATTGATTTCTAGTTTCATTCCATTATGATCTGAGAAGGTGCTTTGTATAATTTCAGTCTTTTTTTATTTATTGAGAGCTGTATTGTGACCTAACGTGGTCTATCCTGGAGAAAGATCCATGGGCCCTTGAGAAGAATGTATAACCTACTGAGTTTGGATGCAGTGTTCTGTATATGTCTGTTAGGTCTAACTTGTTTATCATATTGTTCAAGTTCTGTTTCCTTGTTGATCTTCTGTCTAGTTGTTCTGTCAAATGATGTGAGAGGGGTGTTGAAGTCTCCTACGATTATTGTAGAAATGTCTATTTCTCCCTTCAGTTTTGCCAGAGTTTGTCTCATATATTTTGGGGCACCCTGGTTAGGTGCATAGATATTTATGACTGTTTTATCTTCCTGGAGGATCATCCCTCTTATTAATATATAATGGCCTTCCGCATCTTGTATCACTTTTTTGCATTTAAAGTCTGTTTTGTCTGATATTAGTATAGCTACCCCTGCTCTTTTGTGTTTACTATTCGTGTGGAGTATCTTTTTCCAACCTTTTACTTTCAGCTGGTTTGTATCCTTGGGTCTGAGGTGAGTTTCTTGAAAGCAGCATATGGATGGCTCATGTTTTTTTATCCATTCTTTCAGCTTGTATCTTTTGATTGGGGAATTTAATCCATTCACATTTAATGATATTACTGAAAATGCACTATTTATTTCCTCCATTGTATTCTTTGGTTTTCATATGTCATCTTGTTTTTGTCTCTGTTTTTACTCTTTTGGTTATCCTTTCTGCTTTTCTTTCTTCTATACTCTCCTCCAAGCCTCTCTCTCCTGTCTTTTTCTTTCAGGTTCTGAGGCTTCCTTTAATATTTCCTGCAAAGGTGGATTCTTTTTTGTAAACTCTCTTAGTTTCTGTTTGTTTGTGAATACTTTATATTCACCTTCATATTTGAAGGACAGTTTTGCTGGATAAAGAATTCTCGGCTGGCAGTTTTTCTCTTTCAGTTTCCTAATTGTATCATACCACTGTCTTCTTGCCTCCATGGTTTCCAAATAGAAATCTGCACTAAGTCTTACTGGACGTCCTTTGTTCGTGATCGTTTGCTTCTCTCTTGCTGCTCTGAGAATTTTCTCTTTATCTTTTGCATTTGACATTCTGAATAGTGTGTGTCTTGGCGTAGGTCTGTTTGCATTTATTCTCATTGGGGTACGGTGTGCTTCTTGGACATGTAAGTTCATTTCTTTCGTGAGAGTTGGGAAATTTTCAGCTATTATTTCCTCAAATACTCTTTCTGCCCCTTTTCCTTTCTCTTCCCCTTCTGGAACTCCCATGACACATATGTTCTTGCGTTTTGTGTTGTCATTCAACTCTCTGAGCCCCTGCTCAATTTTTTTCCATTCTTTTCTCTCTTCAATTTTAGCTGCTCTGTCTTCGGTATCACTTATTCTTTCTTCTATTGTTTCGAATCTGCTGTTGTATGCCTCAAATGTGATTTTGACTTCACCTATTGTGTCTTTCATTCCCATAAACTCCGTTCCTTTTCTGTTCAGGATTTCAAATTATTCTTTGCGTTCTCCCAGTTTCTCTTGATGTCATTTATCTCTTTAACTATATTGTCTTTCATCTTATTAATTTGATTTTGGAAATTTGTGCTCATCTCACTGATTAGTCTCTCAAATTCTGCATCTCTTCTGGAACTTTGATGTATTCCTTTTCTTCAACCATGTCTTCTATTTTCTTAGTATGGTTTGTAATTTTTTGGTGGTGTTTAGGCATCTGGTTAGGTTGTATTTTACTTAGATGCTCTATCTCTTTCTCTTTTATAGGGTTTTAGTGGCAGGAAGCTGTGAGATAACACAGCTCTTTGATTTTTGGCTCAACCTTGATTGTTAGGATTGTTCTGCTGGTTGCTCAAAACTGGGTACTGGACCCAGTAATTGGTTGTAGAGTCATTTCCTAGGGCCTTGGGCAGGGAACCTATAGAGGCCAGGAAAAGCCTCTCCTATTTATTAATTTTCTTATGTGCACTTCCTTGGTCTGCCAGGAGATGGTGCTTTTTGGCAGCTCTCAATTCAATGCTTGGTCGGAGGGTATTTGTTGTGACACAGACCAGATTAATGTGATAGAGCTTCCTGTCTGGGGGCTAAGAGCCTTCTAATTCAAACTTTCTGAGACAGTTCTCAAGTCTTCTCTGGTAGCCCCATCCCTTTGTCCTTTTTCCCAGCTTGGAAATATTTCCACTCCCCTCTGAATCCTCAACAATCAGTCCCTGTTAGTAGAGGAGGAGATTGGGAGGTTTGTATATCTTTAGCTCCTTGCAGGCTCCAAGGCTAACAGTGGCACAGCCCCACCCAGCCTGGAAGGGCTCTCGGGACAGGGCAGACCAAACCTGAGAATCAAAAGCAGGGTCAGCCCCAGGCTCTCTCTCCCCTCTCTTGTGAAGTCCTCAACAATTAGTCCAGGCTAGAAGAGAGGGAGGTTGGGAGGATCGGATTTCTCCAGTCCTTCCTAGGCTCTCAGGGCAAACCGCCGTGTGGAAGGGTCCATGGGACTCCACACCCAAATTTGTGGGTCAGAACCTGAGTCAGCCTAAGGCTGTGTCCCTCCCTCTCTCTCCCCTTTCTGGAAGTGGTAGATCCCTGGAGCCCCCTTTGTCAGTCGTCGCAGGCCCAGTGGCCCAAGAATTCTAAAGAGTGTGGGGGAGGGTGCCAGCAGCAGCAGCCGCTGCTGGTTCCAACTCACGGTTCTGTTGTCGCGATTTCCCTCTTTTGTCCCTCTCTCCTTTGGGTGGCGTGCAGCCTTCACCTGCTGTCCTAAACCCTAGAAGATCTATTTTGGGGCTGTTTCAGCCTGTCCTCTAGCTATTTTTCTGGAGAAGAGATTCCTGTGTCTTACTAGTCCGCTATTAATGTCTTCTTAATTTTTTTTTTTTTTAAAGATACTTAGATGACATAAATTTTGCACACAAAATATAGGGATTCCCATATGCCCCACTCCCCACACCTCCCACACCCTCCCACATAAACACTCTTCGTTAGTGTGGCACATTCATTTCAGTTGATAAATGCATCCTGGGGCTTTGCCATTCAGCATGGACCATAGGTCATATTGTAGTCTACATGCTCTCCCACACAGTTCTGCATGTTATGTGATGATATGAAATGGCCTATATCTGTCATTGCAACATCACTCAGGGCGATTCCCAAGTCCCCAAAAGCCCCTGTTTTACAACTGTTTTTCCCTCTCCCTGGCCCCAGAGCCTCCAGTGGCCACTGGCTCCACATCAATGTTGTAATTTCTTCCATTGCTAGAATCACAATATGTCTATAGTAGAATACCAGTAAGTCCACTCTATTCCATAGCTCTTCCCCCAATTCCGAGGATTCTGGGATGGTGATGTCCATTCCACCTCCAATTGAAAGGGGGCTTATATCCCATGGGGAAGATGGATGGGACTATCCTGCCTACAGCTGCAGACTCTCTCCGTTCCCTGGGACAGCTGTTGTCCATCATCATTTCCCCGCCAGTTGTCCTGGGTGAGTCCAATGAGCTGTAGAGTAAATGTTGCAACTCCCCTGAGGTTCTGGGCCCAGCTGGCACATGGACAGCCCAAAGACTCGAGTCTCTAGATGTACACCTACAAACTCTAGCACCCAGTAAAGGGACAGATGAGCCATGTGCAGGGAAGATGTAATTGAGTCCAACTCTGTTACTCTCAGGAGCACAAACTCCAAAGTAGGGCCCACTGGCAAGGCACCAAACTCCAGAGCTATCTGCCCTGACCATAGGACCTGGCTGTCTCCAGAGCCCTCAGGGGCCCCACTTTGGGGTAGTATCCACTTTGGAAGTCTATGAGATCCTGCTGAGAAGTGCATAAGCGTTACCTCTGGGATGACCTCCAGACTCACTTTGAAGTCTCTTAGCCATATAAACTCATTTGTCTTTACCTTTTCCCCCTTTTATTTTAGGTCTTTTTCCAGTTGCATTGCTAGTTGGTCCTTGGTAGCAATCCCTAGGTACCAGGGAGCCTCATCCCTAGGAGTCATGTCCCACGCTAGGGGGAAGGTAATGCATTCATATGCTGAGTTTGGCTTAGAGAGAGGCCACATTTGAGCAACAAGGAGACTCTCAGGTGGCAACCCTTAGGCAGCCCACAGCAATAGGCTAAGATTCAATATCAAGAGCAAAGTCTAGTCGTCAATATCAAGGGCCCATCAGAGGATCATCTTCCTTCGCCAGTCACTGCCCCTGCACTTGGGGGACTGTTGCTGCTCCCTTAGATAATGTGGCAGAGCTCTCCAGGATGGGAATTCAGAATTCTTTTGGTTGTTGTGCGAGTCTCCACCCACCGTGACAATACCCTGTGAACATTTGAACACTTTTACATACCTTAAATGTATGCTCAGGTGAACTTCCTCCCATGCATCCCCCATCACTGACACTCTACACCAACGATCCTCCCCTGCTCCAATTGTAATCCTACTGTGATCCAAAACTTCTTAAAAAATGAAGACATTACAGTAGCCAAATACAATTAATAGGAAAATGAAACAATAATGATAAGTTTAAATATAAGAAATAAAATAATAAAAATTTTAAGAAACTAAAAATAAAATAAAATTAAAAGATTGAGATATCAAAAAAATGAAAAATATTAAATTTTTTTTTTGACATTTTGCCTTTCATCACCACAATATCTGGTGTCCTATCTGTACTGTGGCACCTTCCCCCACTCATTCCCCAGTGTCTCACTATTTTTCATTTTGTTTTCAAAGAACTTTTAGGTCACAACAAAGTCACAGATACAGGAGATTCTCATATACCCAACATCCTCCCCCTTTCCTGCCCCCCCCCATATTAATACCTTTTTATATGTGGATGGTACCTTTGTTATAACTGATATACAAATAGTGAAACATAGCTACTAAACATGGTTAATGGTTTACATTATGGTTTACATTTTAGACTGTACACTTTTATAAATTTTGATGATATTTACAATGTCCTGTGTCCATCATTGTAAGATCATGTAGGTACTTCAAGTGCCCACTAAATAATCAATCTATTCTATTCCTCCCTCTTCCTCCCCTCAGGGCCTATGGCAACCCCCTGGCTTCACTGCTTGGATGACAAGATTCATAGTTACATGCAAGCAGACTGAGGTCTTGACACACTAGTTTGTCCTCCCCTATTAGGAACCCGCCCATACTCTCCAGAGACTCTCGCCTGTCATTTGTGAACAAATTGTCCTCCCAAGGATGGGAGTCCAATTCCTTTCTGCTCATTATGTGGGTCTCCACCCACTGATAACAACACATTATGACAGAATGATCATTCACACACTCCCTAGAAGCCTGCTTGAGGGACGCCGTCCTGAATGCCCCCCATCCAACACCCTAAACAAGTAACCCTTCCTTGTCATATTGCCATAAGAGCATTCCCAACTTTGTACTTTCAACCACATACCTGCAAATCCCCAGTGTTCACCTGGTCCTTCTCCCAACCCTCCCCCCAGTACCCTGTACCTTTCAACTCACCCTTCCCAATCTACCCACCTGTCAACCCTGCACCACCCAACCCAATAATATCACTACTCTCCTGTCGTATCCCTGCAATACATGACGATACACTTTCAGTTTACCATAGATTACATCCATACGGGTGTTGGCTCACAACCTTCTTCTCCCTTTCTATTTCTTGTAGACCTATCTTCCGGACAGTAGCTCTCTGAGTCTGCTCAATTTGCTTAATTTATATCAGTGAGGTCATGTACTGTTCATCCTTCAATGCCTGCCTGGCTTGCTTCACTCAACGTAAGGTCCTCAAGATTTATCCATGTTATCCCATGTGTTAGCACTTTATTCCTTCTTACAGCTGAGTAATATTCCATTGTATGTATGTACCACATTTTGTTTATCCATTCACCTGTTGATGGACACCTGGGTTGATTCCAACTTTTGGCAATAGTGAATAATGCCTCTATGGACATTGGTGTGCATATATCTGTTCGTGTCTTTGCTTTCAATTCTTCTGGGTATATACCCAGCAGTGGAATTGCTGGATCATATGAAAGTTCTATAGTTAGTTTTTTGAGGAACCACCAAACTGTCCTCCACAATGGCCAGACCATTCTACATTCCCACCAGCAGTGGATGAGGGTTCCCATTCCTCCACATCCTCTCTAACACTTATAGTCCGCTGTTTTTTTTAATAGCTGCCATTCTAATGGGTATAAGACAGTGTCTCATTGTAGTTTTGGTTTGCATTTCCGTAATAGTTAGTGATGTTGAGCATCTTTTCATGTGCTTTTTAGCCATTTGTACTTCTTCCTTGGAGAAGTGTCTTTTCAGGTCGCTTGCCCATTTTTTAAATGGGTTGTTTGGCTTTTTATTTTCGAGGTGTAGGATTTCTTTATATATGCAGGATATTAGGCTCCTATCAGATATATGGTTGCCAAATATTTTCTCCTATTGGGTAAGGCGTTCTTCCATTGGTAAGATGTTATCACTTTCTTGATAACGTCCTTTGATGTGCAAAAGTTTTTAATTTTGAGGAGATCCCATTTATCTATTTTTTCTTTCGTTTCTTGTGCTTTGGGTGTGAAGTTCATGAAACCATTTCCTATTTTAGGTCCTATAGATGCTTCCCTACATTATCTTCCAAGGTCTTTATGGTCTAGGTTCTTATATTTAGATCTTCGATCCATCTTGAGTTGATTTTTGTATAAAGTGTGAGATGGTGTTCCTCTCTCACTCTTTTGGATATGGAATATTCAGTTGTCCAAGCACCATTTGTTGAAGAGGCCATTCTCTCCCAGTTGAGTGGGCTTGGTGGCCTTGTTGAATATCAGATGACTGTATATGTGAGGATCTATATCAGAACTCTCAATTCAATTCTGTTGGTTGTTATATCAATCCTTGGGCCAATACCATGCAGTTTTGACCACTGTAGCGTTGTAGTATGTTTTAAAGTCAGGTAGTGTGAGTCCTCCAATTTCATTTTCCTTTTTCAATATGTCTTTGGTGATTTGGGGCCTCTTACCCTTCCAAATAAATTTTGTATTTAGTTTTTCCAATTCATTAAAAAATGCTGCATTGATTTTTACTGGGATTGCCTTAAATCTGTAGATTAGTTTGGGTAGGATAGACATCTTGGTGATGTTTAGTCTTCCTATCCATGAACAGGGAATATTCTTCCATTTATTTAAGTCTTCTTTGATTTCCTTTAACAGTGTTGTATAGTTTTATGTATATAAGTCCTTTATATCTTTAGTTAAATTTATTCCTAGGTATTTGATTCTTTTAGTTACTATTGTAAATGGTATTTTTAAAAATTGATTTCCTCCTCAAATTGCTTGTTATTGGTGTACAGAAATGCTACTGATTTTTGAGCATTGATCTTATAGCCTGCGACTTTACTGAACTCTAGAAGCTTTGTTGTAGATTTCTCAGGGCTTTCTATGTATAGAATCACGTCATCTGCAAATAGTGAAATTTTTACTTCTTCCTTTCCAATTTGGATGCCTTTTATATATTTTTCTTGCCTAAGTGCTCAAGCAAGTACTTCTAAGACAATGTTAAATAGGAGTATTTTAGTACTGCTGGTTACAAATATTAATGATGTTCTTTCACCATTTCTATTCATTTCCAAAGATTTATGAACAACCTTTTTCCCAATTCTGCACAGATTAAATCTCAGCTTTCCATTCTCTAACTTCATTCTATTTTCTGGTGACCTATATTCTAGTTAACTCCATGAGTTAATCATAATAGTACAATCATACAGTATATGTCCTTTTGTGTCTGGCTTGATTCACTCAACATAATGTCCTCCAGGTTCATCCATGTTGTCATATGCTTTACATCTTCATTTCTTCTTATAGCTGCATAATATTGCATTGTGTGTATACACCACAATTTGTTTATTCATTCATCAGTTGATGGACATCTATGTTGTTTCCATCTTTTGGAGACTGTGAATAATGCTGCTAAGAACATAGTGTGCAGGTGTCTGTTCTTGTCACTGCTCTCAGTTCTTTGGGGTATATAGCAGTGGTATTGCCAGGTTATGTGGCAAATCTATATTCAACTTCCTTAGGAACTGCCAAACAGTCCTCCACAGTGGCTGTACCATTCTACATTCCCACCAACAGGAAATAAGTGTTCCTAACTCTCCACATCCTCTCCAACACTTGTAGTTTTCTGTCTTTTTAATAGTGGCCATTCTGAGGGGTATGAAATGATATCTCATTGTAGTTTTGATTTGCATTTCCCTAATCACTAGTGATGTTGAACATTTTTCATGTTTTCTTTTTTTCCCATTTATATTTCTTCTTTGAGAAAATGTCTATTCAAGTCTTTTGCCCATTTTTAAATTAGGTCATTTGTCTTTTTATTGTTGAGTTGTAGCATTTCTTTATATATCATGGATATTAAACTCTTATTCGACATGTGATTTTCAAGTATTTTCTCTCATTGAGGAGGCTGCCTTTTTACCCTCTTCACAAAGCCTTTGAGGTGCAGAAGTATTTAATTTTGGGGAGGTCCCATTTATCTAATTTTTCTTTTGTTGCTTATGCTCTGGATGTAGGTTTAAGAGAACCCCCCCCCCACCTATTGCTAGGTCTTGTAGATGTTTCCCTACATTTTCTTCTTGTAGTTTTATGGTCCTGGTTTTTATATTTAGGTCTTTGATCCATTGTGAGTTGATTCTTGTATAGGGAGTGGGATAGGGGTTCTCTTTTATTCTTTTGTTTATGGATATCCAGTTCTCCCAGCATAAGTTGTTGAAGAGACTTTTTTTTTGTCCCCGTAACATGGACTTGGTAGGTTTGTCAAGAGCCAGTTGACTGTAGAGGTAACAGTTTATTTCTGGACTCTCAATTCTATTCCATTGATCATTGTGTGTATCTTTCTGCCAGTACTATGCTGTTTTGATCACTGTAGCTTTGTAATGTTTCAAGGTCAGGCAGTGAGAATCCTCCTATAATCGCTTTTCTTTTTTAGGATGTTTTGGTTATTTGAGTATATTTTCCCTTCCAAATGAATTTGGTAATTGCCTTTTCTTTTTCTGTAAAGTAGGCTGTTGGAATTTTGATTAGTATTGCATCGAATCTATAAATCAGTTTGGGTAGGATTGACATCTTTGTGATATTTAGTCTTGGACACAGAACGTCTTTCCATTTGTTTAGGTCTTCATTGATTTCTTTTAGCATTGTGTTGTAGTTCCCTGCCTATAGGTTCTGTACTTCTTTGGTTAAATTGATTCCTAGGTGTTTGAGTCTTTGTTGCTATTGTAAATGGAATTTTTTCCCCCTGATTTCCTCCTCAGATTGTTCAATACTGATGTAGAGAAACATTACTGATTTTTGCATGTTGACCTTGTATCCTGCCACTTTGCTGAACTCATTTATTAGCTCAAGTAGCTTTGTTGTAAACATTTCATAAGTTTTTAAAATACAGCATCATGTCATCCACAAATAGAGTTTCACTTCCTCTTTTCCTATTTCAATGCCTTTTAATTTTTTTTTTCTTGTCTAGTTGCTCTAGCTAGAACTTCTACTACAATTTTGAATAACATTGGTGACACTGGGCATCCTTTCTTGTTCCCAATTTTAGAGGGAACGCTTTCAACCTTTCCCCATTGAATATGATATTGGCTGTGTGTTTATCATATATGCCTTTTATCATAATGAGGAATTTTCCTTTTATTCCTATCTTTCAAAGTGTTTTTTATCAAGAAAGGATACTGGATTTTGTCAAATGCCTTTTTTGCATCGATCGAGATGATCACATGGTTTTTTCCCCTTCAATTTGTTAATGTGGTGTATTACATTAATTTATTTTCTTATTTTGAACTACCCTGGCATACCAGGAGCAAACCCCCCATGGTAGTGGTGTATAAGTATTTTGCTATGCTGTTGGATTCTATTTGCAGGTATTTTGTTTAGAATTTTTGCATCTATGTTCCTTAGAGAGATTGGCCTGTAATTTTCTCTTCTTGTAGTGTCTTTAACTGGCTTTGGTATTAGAGTGATGTTGGCATTATAAAATGTGTTGGGTAATTTTCCCTCTTCAATACTTTGGAAGAGTTTAAACAAGACTAGTGTTTATTCTTCTCGAAATTCTTGGTAGAATTTGCCTGTGAAGCCAACTGGTCCTGAACTTTTCTTTTTTGAGGTAACAGGGCCAGGACCTCGTTTGTGGGGAGCCGGTGCTTAACCACCGAGCCATGTCAGCTCCCCTAAGTTAGATTTTTTGGTTGTTTGCTGTTGTTTGTTCTTTTTTTTTTTGGTTTCTAGGAGGCATTGGGGACCAAATCTGGGCCTTCCCATGTGGGAAGCAGGTGCCAACAGCTTGAGCCACACCTGCTCCCCACCTCCATGGTTTCTGATGTGAAATCTACACTAAGTCTTACTGGGTGTCCCTTGTTTGTGATGATTTGCTTCTCCTTTGCTGCTCTCAGAATTTTCTCTTTAGCTTTGACGTATGATGTTCTGATTAGTAGGTGTCTTGGAGTAGGTCTATTTGCATTTATTCTGATTGGAGTATGGTGAGATTTTTGGATATGTAAGTTCATTTCTTTCATGACAGTTGGGAAATTTTCAGCTACTATTTCCTCAAATATTCTTTCTGCCCCTTTTCCCTTCTCTTCTCTTTCTGGAACTCCCAAGATGTGTATGTTGTTGCATTTCATGTTATCATTCAACTCCCTGAGCCTGTGTTCAATTTTTTCCATTCTTTTCTCTCTTTGTTCTTTTCTCTCTTCAATTTCAGCTGTTCTGTCTTTGGTATCACTTATTCTTTCTTCTATCTTTTTGAGTCTGCTCTTGTATGACTCTAATGGTTTTTTGTTTTTCTTTTTAAGGAGGTACCAGGGATTAAACCTGGGACCTTGTATGTGGGAGGCAGGTGCTCAGTCACTGAGCCACATCAGCTCCCCTGAGTTGGTTATTTCATTTGTTTTTTTGTTTTTTAGGAGGCACCGGGAACTGAACCTGGGACCTCCCATGTGGGAAGCAGGTGCTCAACCCCTTGAGCCACATCTGCTCCCCTCTAATTTTTTTTTTTCTTGAGGTACTGGGGCTGGATATTGAACCTTGGACCTCATATGTGGAAAGCCAGTGCTCAACCACTAAGCCATATCAGCTCCCTCTAATGCGTTTTTTTTTGTGTGTGTGTTGTTAGAAACATACATACATATATTTATTTATTCATTAATATTTTAATCTCTTTCTCCCATTCACTTTTTAACTATGGCAGCCCAAGATGCCATAGTATATTTTGATGGTACTTTCTAGGATTCTTCAGCTCAGTGAATTTGGTTTCTGTCAACTGGAAGTCAAGCCTGCTCCATCTCCACAAGGACCCCACCACAGTCTTTGGGATGGAGAAAGATCACTGGTTTTCCATGTGCCCCTATTTTGATCTCTTCACTTAGAACACGGATCTTCTTTTTTTTCAAATCCATCATGGCTGCATTTATATCATCCACCTCAATGCAGACGTGGTGCATTCCTCCAGCCTTGTTCTTCTGCAGAAAGCCTGCAATTGGACTGTTATCTCCCAAGGGATGAAGCAGCTCCATCTTGGTATTTCCCAGGTTGACGAAAACAACAGACACGCCATGCTCAGGAACGGGCACCACTTGGCTCACGGGGGCCCCCAGCACATCCCTGTAAAATGCCAGGGCCTTTCCCAAATCAGGCACCGCTACGGCCACGTGATTGAGCCGGCCCAGGCTCCACGCAGGGCCTGCCGCCTCCTGCCATGGCGGCGACGCAGAAAAAGGCCGTGCTGTCAGTGCTGGCGCGTGCAGCCTGGAAAAAAGCCCTAGAGTAAGTCTTTTCCCACACAGGATGGTCAAATAACAAATCAGGCTTAGTTTATCCCCAGCATTCTAAAAACCAGACCTAGGGAGAAAAACTAGGTCTGGGGACACATGCCTGGTTTCTAATATAGCGAATGTTTAGCCCACCCTGATTGTCACAAAATCAGGACAGTGAGAATATTCGCATTCTAATGCATTTTTTATCTCACCTATCATGTCTTTCATTCTCATGAGCTCTGTTGCTTTTTTTTTTTTTTTTTTTTTACCAGGGGGTCCCAGGGATTGAACCCGGGTCCCTCCATATGGGAGACGGATGCCCAACCATTTGAGCCACATCCATCCCCCTCTGTTACTTTTTTATTCAGGTTTTCAAACTCTTTGTGTTTACTCAGTGTTTTCTTACATTCTTTTTTTAAAAAGGAGGTACTGGTGATTGAACCCAGGACCTCATACATGGGAAGCAGGCATTCAACCACTGAGCTACATCTGCTCCCCTCAGTGTCTTCTTGATGTCCTTTATCTCTTTAGCCATATTGTCTTTCAGCTCCTTAATTTGATTTTGGAAATTTGTGTGCATCTTGTTGATTAATTGTCTCAATTCCTGCATCTCTTCTGGGGCTTTGATATATTCCTTTTTTTGGGCCATGTCTTCCATTTTCTTAGTATGGCTTGTAATTTTTTGTTGATGTCTAATCATCTGATTAGGGTGGTGAGTTTACAGATACTCTATTTCTCTCTCTTTTGTAGGGTTTTAGTGGTGAGAGGCTATGTGTTACTGCTCTTCTTTGATTCTTGGTTCAACCTGTTCTGGGTCTTTAGGATTGTCCCTGTTAGTTGCTCAAATCTGGGCCCTGGACCCAGTAATGGGCTGCAGACCTCCTTCCTAGGGCCTTGGGGAGGGAGGCTGTAAAGGCTGGGAAAAGCCTCTCTTATTTACTTTTTTTAAAAGATTTATTTAATTTATTTATTTTTCCCCATCTCCTCATTGTTGTCTGCATTTGCTGTGTCTGTTCGTTGTCTGCTTGTCTTCCTTTTAGGAGGCACTGGGTACCAAACCTGGGACCTCCCGTGTGGGAGGGAGGTGCCACTTCCCTTGAGCCACCTCCTCTTCCTGCTCTGTTGTGTCTCTCATTATGTTTTTCTTCCTTGTGTCTCTTGTTGCATCATCTTGTTGCATCAGCTCACCGTGCCAGCCCATTGTGTCAGCTTGCTGTCTTGCTTGTCTTCTCTAGGAGACACTGGGAACCAAACCCAGGATCTCCCATGTGGTTGGCAGGGTCTCATTCACTTGAGCTTCCCCTTATTTATTTTTAATCTCTTCCCATGCACTTCTTTGGTCTGCCAGCAGATGGCACTCTTTGGCTGCACTCTCAGTTCATTACCTGGTTTGGTGTGTTTGCTGCAACACAGACCAGATCAATGTGACAGAGGTTCCTTCTTGGAAGCTAAGAGCCTCAATTCAAATGTTTTCAGAGGCAGTGTTCTCCAACCTTGTTGGCAGCTCCCTCCCTTTTCCCAGGTAGGAAATAATTACACTCCCTTCTGTGTCCTCAACAACCAGTCCTGGTCAGTAGGGAGGGAGATTGAGAGAGTTGGATCTCTTTAGTCCCTTCCAGCTCTCAAGGCAAACAATGGTGTGGTCCCCCTCAGCCTAGAAGGGCTCGTGGGACACAGCACACCAAATTTGTGAGTTGAAAGCTGAGCCAGCCTTAGGCTGTGTCCCTCTCTCTCCCCTTTCCTGGTGAGTTGGATCCCTGGGGCCCCCTTTGTCTGTAGCCACTGACCCCGAGGCCTGAGAATACAAAAGTGTCTATAGAGTGGGGGAGGATGCCAGCATTTGTTGCTGCAGCTTTTAACTCACAGTTTTGCCATCATAATTCTTTTACTTTGCCCCTCCCTCCCTGGGCAGTGTCCAGCCTTCCCCTGGTTTCCTAAACCCTAGAAGATGTTTTTCCAGGTCATTTCTGCCTGTCCTCTAGCTATTTTTCTGGGAGAGAAGAGAGTCCTGTGTCTTTCTAGTCCACCATCTTCCCGGAAGTTCTCTAATATGTTTTTTTTTTTTTTTTTTTTTAAGATTTTTATTTATTTATTCATTTATCCCCCCCTTGCTGCTTGTGCTCGCTGGGTCAGCCAACCACGCCGTGCGGGCGGGCTTGCCTTCACCAGGAGGCCCCAGGAACTGAACCCAGGGCCTCCCACATGGTAAACGGGAGCCCTACTGATTGAGCCACAGCCGCTTCCCTCTAAT
>JAKSZT010054161.1:22851-47092 GCA_026826555.1 Tolypeutes matacus
TTTTTTTTAAAGATTTTATTTATTTATTCATTTATCCCCCCCTTGCTGCTTGTGCTCACTGGGTCAGCTAACCACGCCGTGCGGGCGGGCTTGCCTTCACCAGGAGGCCCCGGGAACCGAACCCGGGGCCTCCCATATGGTAAACGGGAGCCCTACTGATTGAACCACAGCCGCTTCCCTCTAATATGTTTTTGAACTCACCTATTGTGTCTTTCATTCCCGTAAGCTCTGCTATTTTTCTGCTCTGGTTTTCAAATCTTCTTTGTGCTGACCCAGTGTCTTCTTTATCTGTTTATCTATTTAGCTAACTCATTGATTTGATTTAGGAAATTTGTATGAACCTCGCTGATTAGTTGTCTCAAATCCTGTGTCTCATCTGCGGTTTTGATAATATTCCTTTGCTTTAGTCATATCTTCCTTTTCTTAGTATGGCTTGTAATTTTTTGCTGATGTCTAGACATCTGATTATAATAATGAGTTTACTCTGATGCTCAATTTCTTTCTCTTTTGTAGGGATTTAGCGGCAGGAGGCTGTGTGTTACTGCTATTTTTTGATTCTTTGTTCAACTTGTTCTAACTCTTTAGGATTGTCTCTGTTTATTTGCTCAAATCAGTGCATGGACCCAGTAATAGGTTGCAGACTTGCTTCCAAGGGCCTTGGGGAGAGAGGCTGTAAATGCCTGAAAAAGCCTTATTTATTTATTTACTTTTATTTTCCTTGCATGTACTTTCTTGTTCTGTGAGCAGATGGCGCTCTTCAGAAGACTTCTCAGCTCAATCTCTGGTCAAAATGTGTTCACTGTAACAAGGACTAGAACAGTGTGACAGAGGATCCTGCCTCAGGGCTATTCAGAGCCTCACAAAACAAACTTTCTCAGAAGCTGCTCTCCTCCCTTTGCTGGCAGCCCCCTCCCTTTTTCCAGGTCGGAAATAATTCCATCCCCTCTGAGTCCTCAACAACAAGTCCCAGTCAGTAGGGAGGATGTTTGAGAGGGTCGGATTTCTTTAGTCCTCTGCCAGCTCTCAGGGCAAACAATGGCACAGCTCCACCCTGCCTGGAAGGGCCCACGGACACAGCAGAACAAATTTACTGGCCAAAAGCTGAATCTGCTTTAGGCTGTGTCCTTCTCGATCCCCTTTCCTGGGGAAGTGGACCCCTGAAGGCCCCTCTGTCTGTAGCTGCCAGCCAGAAACCAGAGGACTCAAAGCTTTCTCCTATGAGGGTGGGGGTGTGGGCACCAGCAGCTGCAGCTTTCAAGCACAGATTTTTCCAGTTGAGATTCTTTTTCTTTTTCTTTGCCCCTCTCACTTCTGGATGGTGTCCAGCCTTCCCCTGGTGTCCTACACCTTAGAACATTTTGTCCAGGCAATTTCTACCTCCCCTTTAGCTATTTTTTTTTTTTTTTTTTTTTTTTTTTGGAGAGAAGTGAGGTTTGTGTCTCTCTAATCCTCCATCTTTCTGGAAGTCTCTCCATCTATTTTTCTTTTGTGGCTCATGCTTTTGGTATCATATCTAAGAAATCTTTGCCTAGCCCAAGGTCACAAAAGCTTTTTCCTATGATTTCTTCTAGGGGCTTTATTGTATTAGGTTTTACATTTAAGGTCAATGATACATTTCACGTTCATTTTTTTCATATAGGGTATGATGTATGGATCAAACTTCATTTTTAACATAGGAATATCCAATTGTTTCAGCATCATTTGTTGAAAAACTATCATTTCTTCATTGAATTGCCTTTGCATCTTTGTCAAAAATGAATTGTCGATATATGTGTAGGTCAATTTCTGTTCCATTGGTCTATTTGTCTGTCTTGATTCCAATACCAAATTATCTTGATAACTGTCCTTTAAAACAAGTCTTGAAATCAGAAGTTTGACCTCCAACTTTGTTCTTTTGCAAAGTTGTTTTGGCTATTCTAAGTCTTTTGTATATCTGTATGAATTTTAGAATCATCTTATCAATTTCTACAAAAAACCTGCTGGGATTTTGACTAGGATTGCTTTGATGCTATACATCAATTTGTGGAGAAGTGATGTCCTAACAATATATATTGGTCTTTATTTTCACTCAGTAATTTATAGTTTTCAGTGTATAAGTCTTGCATATCTTTTGTTAAATTTATCCTTAAGTAGTTTATATTTTTGATGCTGTTGTAAATGCACTTGTTTTATCCATTTCAATTTCTTATTTTTCATTGCTAATATCTAGAAATACAATTGATTTTTGGAAATTGATCTTGTATCCTGCAATCTTGCTAAACTCACTTATTAGTTCTAATAGCTTTTTGTAGATGCCAATGGATTTCTATGTAGATGTTCATGTCATATGCAAATGACTTTCCAATCTGGATGCCTTTTTTTTTTTTCTTTTTCTTACCTTATTGGACTGGCTAGAACTTCTAGTACAGTGTTGGATACAATAGCAAGAGTGGACATCCCTATCTTGTTCTTCATCTTAAGGGGAAATCACTCAGTCTTTTGCCATCAAGTATGATCGTAATGATTTCTTCATCAGGTTAGAATGCCCTTTATTAGGTTAACGAAGTTTCCTTTTAGTCTCAGGTTGTTGAGAATTTTCATTATGAATGGGTGTTAGATTTTGTCAAATACTATTTATGCATCTATTTAGATAATCAGGTGCTTATGCCCTTCTTTCTACTAGTATATATGGTCTAGTACATTAATTGATTTTTGGATATTAAATCATCTTTCATCTTTGGGGTAAACCCTACCTGATCATAATATATTTTTGTATTTACCCTTTATATATATTGTTGATTTCACTTTACTAAGTGTTGATAAAATTTTTGCATCTAGCTTTGTGCTGGATACTAGCCTATCATTTTCCTTTTTAGTAATGTCTTTGTCTGGTTTTGCTATCAGGGTAATGCTAGCTTTAAAGAATGAGTTCTTAAGTATTCTTTCCTCTTTAATTTTCTAAAACATTGTATAGAATTGATATTATTATTTTTTTAGAGGACTTGTAGTTTTACAGAAAAATTATGCAGAAAACAGAGTTTCCATATATCCCCTCCTACTAGTTTTTTTTAATAATTAACACTTTGCATTAGTGTGGTACCTTTGTTACAATTGATGACAGACTATTATTATCATTGTATTAGTAACTATAGTACATACTTTACATTAGGGTTCAGTGTGTTGTACTGTCCTGTGGTTTAAATTTTTTTAATCAGAGAAGTTGTACATTTACAGAAAAATCATTCATTAAATAGAGTTGCCATATAGCACCAAATTAATAACACCTTGTGGTAGTGTTTGTGTTGTATAGTCCTATTGGAAAATTTTTTTATTGTAGGGATATATATATATATATATACATCCAAAATTTCCCCTTTTAGCCACATTCAAATATTTAATTCAGTGATGCTAATTACATATAACAGTGTTGTGCTGCCATTACCATCATCCATTACCAAAACTTTTCCGTCAAAACAAATAGAAACTCTGTGCAATTTAAGTATTAACTCCCCATTCCCAACCCCCACCCCAGCCCCTGGTAACCTATATTCTAATTTCTGATTCTATGAATTTGTTTATTCTAATTATTTGATCTCAGTGATATCATACAATATCTGTCCTCTTGTGTCTAGTTTATTTCATTTAACATAATGTCTTCAAGGTTCATCTATGTTGTCACATGTATTAGAACTTAATTCTGATAATTTTTTATGGATGAATAATATCCCATTGTATGTATATACCACATTTTATTTATTGATTCATTGGTTGATGACACTTGGGTTTCTTCCATCATTTGGCAATTGTCAATAATGCCACTATAATCATCCATGTGCAAATAACTGTTCAAGTCCCTTCTTTCAATTCTTTTGGGTATATACCTAAATGGAGGATTGCTGGGTAATATGGTAATTCTATAACTTTCTGAGGAACTGCTGAAGTGTCTTCTACATGGCTGCACCATTTATCAACAATGAATGCGTGTTCCTATTTCACCACATCCTCTCCAATATTTGTAATTTTCCATTTTTTAAATTGTAGCCATTCTAGTGTGTAAGAAGTGGTATCTCATAGTGGTTTTGATATGCAGTTTTCTAATAGCTAATGATGTTGAGTATCATGTTGTGTGTTTTGGGGTCATTTGTATATTTTCTTTGGAGAAATGTCTATTAAAGTCTTTAGACCATTTTTTGCCCATTTTTTAATTGAGTCATTTGTCTTTTTATTGTTGAGTTGTAACATCTCTTTATGTATCACGGATATTAAACCTTTATCAAACATGTGATTTCCAAATATTTTCTCCCATTGAGTCGGCTGCCTTTTCACCCTTTTGACAAAGTTTTGTGAGGTGCAAAAATGTTTAATTTTGCACATTAATCTATGTTTTTTTTTGTTGCACATGCTTTGGGTGTAAGGTTCAAGAAACCACCACCTACTACAAGATCTTTAAGATGTTTCCCTACATTTTCTTCTAGTAGTTTTATGGTCCTGGCTTTTATATTTAGGTCTTTGATCCATTTTGAGTTGATTCTTGTATAGGGAGTGAGATAGGGGTCCTCTTTCATTCTTTTGGTTATAGATATCCAGTTCTCCTAAGTACCATTTGTTAAAGAGACTGCTTTGTCCCATTAACATGGACTTGGTAGGTTTGTTGAAAACCAGTTGACCATAGAGGTGAGGGTTTATTTCTGGAGTATCAATTCTATTCCACTGATCTATGTGTCTATTCTTATGCTAGTACCATGCTGTTTTGACCACTGTAGCTTTTTTTTTTTTTTTAAGGATTTATTTATTTACTTTTATCCATTTTTATCCTCCCCACCATTTTTGCCATTTTTCTGTCCATTTGCTGGGCAACTCTCTGTGTCCGTTTCCTGCCCTCTCTTCTCATCCTTCTCCTCCTGTCTTCACTGGGATTCGATCCTTGGAATCTCCAATGTGGGAGAGAGGCATCCTACCATCTATGCCACCTTAGCTCCTGTTTTTTCAGCACGTCTCATCTTGGCTCTCCCTTTGTGTCACTCTCCTGTTATGTCATCATCTTGCTGAGTGGCTTGTGGGGCCTGGCGGTGCACCTGCACACAGGATCTTGGAGGTGCACCATGCGCGGGACCTGGGGGGCTCACCCACTTGTGGGGCCCGGAGGCACACCCTCATGCAGGACCTGGGTGGTTCACCCACTCGCAGGGCCTGACGGTGCACCCACGTACGGGGCCTGGATGCTTGCGCTCCTTCTATATTTTTCTTTTTTTAATTTTTACCGGTAGGTTCTGGGGATCAAACCCAGGTCCCTCCATATGGGAGACAGATGCCCAACCATTTGAGCCACATCTGTCCCCCTGCTATATCTCTTAAGGTTGACCAAAGATACCTAGAGTTACTATCATTTCCCATACAGGATGGTCATATAGTAAATCAGGCTTAGTTTATCAATAGCATTCTAAAAACCAGACTTAGGTAGAAAAACTAGATCTGGGGACACATGCATGGTTTTTAATATAGTGAATGTTTAGCCTACCCTGATTATCACAAAATCAGGACAGCGAGAATATTTGCATCACTGTAGCTTTGTAATATGTTTCAAGGTCAGGCAGTGAAATTCCTCCCGTGTAGCTCTTCTTTTTTAGAATGCTTTTGGCTATTGGGGTGCACTTTCTCTTCCAAATGAATTTGGTAATCGCCTCTTCTAATTCTGTAAAGTAGGCTGTTGGAATTTTGATTGCTATTGCATTGAATCTGTAAATCAGTGTGGGTAGGATTGACATCTTCACGATATTTAGTCTTCCAATCCATGAACACAGAATGTCTTTCCATTTGTTTAGGACTTCATTGATTTCTTTTAGCATTGTTTTGTTGTTTTCTGCATATAGGTCCTGTACTTCAATTAAATTGACCCCTAGGTATTTGAGTCTTTTTGTTGCTATTATAAATGGATTTTTGCCCTGACATCCTTCTCAGATTGTTCAATACTAGTGTACAAAAACTTTACTGATTTTTGTGCATTGATCTTGTATTCTGTCACTTTGCTGAACTCATTTATTAGCTCAAGTAGCTTTGTTGTAGACATTTCAGAATTTTCTAAATATAGGATCAGGTTATCTGCAAATAATGAGAGTTTTACTTCCTCTTTTCCTATCTGGATGCCTTTAATTTTTTTTTTTTCCTGTCTAATTGTTAGGATTTCTAGTACAATGTTGAATAACAGTGGTGACAGTGGGCATCCTTGTCTTGTTCCTGATCTTAGAGGGAAAGCTTTCAATCATTCCCCATTGAGTTCGATGTTGGCTGTAGGTTTTTCATATATGTCTTTTATCATATTGAGGAGTTTTCCTTCTATTCATATCTTTTGAAGAGTTTTTATAAAAAAATTATGCTGGATTTTGTCAAATACCTTTTCTGTGTTGATTGAGATGATCAGTGTTTTTAAAAAAATTATTGAAATATATCACTCATAAATAAACATACATAAACAATAAGTGTATAGTAATAGTTGTGAATTTACAAAACAAACATACATAACATCATACAGGGCTTTCATACCTCACCCTATCACCAATACCTTGCATTTTTGTGAAACATTTTTTTATTTTTTATTTATTTATTTATTTATTTTTTACCGGGAGGTCCCGGAGATCGAACCCGGGTCCCTCCATATGGGAGACGGACGCCCAACCAGTTGAGCCACATCCGACCCATGTTGTGAAACATTTTTAACTAATAATGAAAGAGAATTCTCAAAGTATTACTACTAACCAAAATATCTTACATTTGGTGTGTTTTCCCCCAAACCCACCCTATTATTATTATTATATCATTTATACATGAACATACATAAACAATTAGTGTATAGTGGGGTCCCATACAGCAACCCACCATCAACACCTTGCATTGTTGTGAGACATTTGTTACAAATTATGAAAGACTATAATCAAAATCTTACTAATTATAGTCCATATCTAACAAATGTATTTTCTCCCCAGCCTACCATATTATTATTTTAATAAAATATTTTTATTACAGAAATTGTGAACTTACAAAACAATCATGCACATGTGCAGAATTGCCATACAACATCCCTCTATCAACACACCACACCGTGGTGGAACTTTTGTTACAGATTATGAGATAATATCTTCAGACTATTACCACTAACCATGGTCCATAGCGTACATTTGGCACACTTTTTCCATACTCCCCCAATATCAACATAGTACATCTTTTGCGTAGATGCATGGATATTACAGTATTGCTGTTAACCACAGCCCATAGGTCACTCCAATTGTATTTTTCTCATGCTTCTCCACATTCCCACCACCCTGCAATTGTGATGTACATCTACTCTAGCTCACAAAGGACTCTCCTGTAACCGTACCATCAACCACAATTCTCATCCACCTCTGTGTTCACTGTGTTATTCAGTCCCTAGATTATTCTCTAGCTTTCTTTAAATTGACATTTACATCCCTAGACTCCCCTTTTCAGTCACATTCCCATTTTTAAACCAGCTGTTACTATAATGTGTAACCATCAACTCTACACAACTTTTTCCACACTTGTACAGTAAAGTTAATTAAAGCTTCTACATACATTAAGCATCAGTAGTCCATCTCAGTCCTCCTCTTATCTCCTTTAAGAATCCATCACGGGAAGCGGCTGTGGCTCAATCAGTAGGGCTCCCGTTTACCATATGGGAGGCCCCGGGTTTGGTTCCGGGGGCCTCCTGGTGATGGCAGGCCTGCCCGCACGGCATGGTTGGCTGACTCAGCGAGCGCAGGCAGCAAGGGGGGAGGGGATAAATGAATAAATAAATAAAATCTTAAAAAAAAAAAAAAAAAAAAAAGAATCCATCACCTACCACCAAATCTTGAAAATGTTTTCCTACATTTTCTTCTAGAAGCTTTATGGTTCTAGCTTTTATATTTAGGTTTTTGATCCATTTTGAGTTAATTTTTGTATAAGGTGTGAGAAAGGGGTCCTCTTTCTTTTAGCTATGGATACCCAGTTCTCCTAGCACCATTTGTTGAATGGACCATTCTGCCTGAGCTGGGTGAGTTTGACAGGCTTGTCAAGAATCACTTGACCATAGATGTGAGGGTCTATTTCTGAACCATCAATTCAGTTCCATTGGTCTATGTGTCGGTATTTATGCCAGTACCATGCTGTTTTTACCACTGTAGTTAGGCAATATGATTTAAAGTCTGGAAGTGAAAGTCCTCCAACTTTGCTTTTTCTTTTTAAGATGTTTCTGGCTATTCGGGACTTACCCTTCCAAATAAATTTGATAATCATGTTTTCCTTTTATTTAAAAAATGTTGGTGGGACTTTTTTCTTCTTTTTTTAAAATTTTTATTGTTGGTGGGATTTTTTTCAGGATTGCATTGAATCTGTATATCAATTTGGGTAGAATTGACATCTTTTTTTTTTTTTTTTTTTTTTTTTTTTAAAGATTTTATTCATTTATTCATTTATCCCCCCCTTGCTGCTTGTGCTCGCTGGGTCAGCCAACCACGCCGCGCGGGCGGGCTTGCCTTCACCAGGAGGCCCCGGGAACCGAACCCGGGGCCTCCCATATGGTAAACGGGAGCCCTACTGATTGAGCCACAGCCGCTTCCCGTAGAATTGACATCTTAATGCTATTTAGTCTTCCAATCCATGAGCATGAAATGTTCTTTCAATTATTTAGGTCTTTTTAAATTTCTTTTAACAATACATTGTAGTTTTCTGAATACAAGTGCTTTACATCCTTGATTAAGTTTATTCCTAAATATTTGATTCTTTTAGTCACTATGGTAAATGGATTTTTTTCCCCTGACTTCCTCAGATTACGCAGTCTTTTAAAAGGAGTCTTTTTCATCTGTTATAAGTATAGCTATTCGGGTTTTTTTTTTGTTTTGTTTTTTGTTACTGTATTCATGAAATATCATTTTCCAGCTTTTCTCTTTCAATCTGTTGGTATCCTTGGGTCTAAGTTGAGTCTTTTGCAGATAGCATACGATGGCTCATATTTTCTTATCCATTCCACCAGTCTGTGTCTTTTGATTGGGGAGTTTAATCTTTTAACATTCAATGTTATTACTGTAAAGGTAGTTCTTATTTCACCCATTTTGACCTTTGGGTTTTACCTGTATATTTTATTTTCACCAGTCTTTTGAGACTTTTAGTTACTTTTACTGATATAATCTTCATTTCTAGACTCTCTTCCAAGCCTCTTTCTCCTTTCTTTTCTTTTAAGACTGTAGCACACCCTTTAGTATTTCCTGCAAGGCTGGTCTCTTTGTTATAAACTCTCGGTTTCTGTTTATCTGTGAATATTCTAAATTTGCCCTCATTTTTCAAAGACAATCTTGCCAGATATAAAATTCTTGGCTGGAAGTTTTTCTCTTGCAGTGTCTTAAATATATCATACCACTGTCTTCTTACCTCCATGGTTTCTGATGAGAAATCAGCATTTAATCTTATTGGGTATCGCTTATATGTTATGCATTGCTTTTCTCTTGCTGCTCTCAGAATTCTCTTTGTCTTTGGCATTTAACATTCTGATTAGTATGTGTCTTGGAGTTGGTCTATTCAGATTTGTTTGGATGGGAGTACGTTGTGCTTTTTGGACATGGATATATATATCCTTCGATAAGGTTGGGAAATTTTCTACCATTATTTCTTCAAATATTCCTTCTGCCCCCTTTCCCTTTTTCTCTCCTTCTGGGACACTCATGACATGTATGTTTGCAGGTCTCTTGCTGTTGTTTAGTTCCCTGAAACCTCGTTCAATTTTTTCCATTCTTTTCTTCATCTGTTCTTTTGTATGTTCACTTTCAGAGGCCATGTCTTCAAGCTCACTGATCCTTTCTTCTGCCTCCTCAAATCTGCTGTTATATGATTCCAATGTATTTTTAATTTCATTTATTGCACCTTTCATTCCTGTAAGATCTGCTATTTTTCTGTGTATGCTTTTAAGTTCTTCTTTGTGCTTATCCAATGTCTTCTTAATATCCTTAATCTCTTTAGCCATCTCATTGAATTTATTAAGGAGATTTGTTTGAACATCTATGATTAGTTGTCTCAACTCTTTTATGTCATCTGGGGGCTTATCTTGTTCCTTTAACTGGGTCATATCTTCCTGTTTCTTGGTATGGATTGTAATTTTTTGTTGGTGTCTTGGCATCTGGTTTACTAGATGTATTTATTCTGGGTGCAGTTTCTCTCTTTAGTTTAGGGCTTTCTTGCCTTTTCTCCCTTGCTGTTTGTGTAGTAGGAGCCGAGGATGTAGTTGGTGCTATAAGCTGTGGAGGCTCAAGCTGCCCGCATTGCCCCAGGGACTGAAGAAGCTTCTCCCAACTTTCTCCTTTGCCAGGGTTAGGGACAGAGCCACAGCCCTGTGTGTGTAATAATCCAAGTTTTGCAGGCCTAGACTGTAGTTGCCAGAGAGACTAATAAAGCTTCACACCCCTTCCTCCCCTGCCTGGGGCAGGGATGGAGCTGAAGGTGTGGGTAGCAATCTATGCCATGCAGGTCCAAAATGACCACAATTGCCCTGGTAGACTTCCAACTATTCAGTCTGTGCCACCCAAATGTACTTGCAGTTACCCAGAGAGGCTGGTGCAGGTCCTGCCAGCTTTCCTCCTCACTAGAGGTGGAGCTGAAGCCTTGGCTAGGGCTGCAGTCCAATCTGGGTGGAAAGAAGCTGGTCCCTACCATCACTGTCATTTTCAATCAGCCTGACTTCCCCTCATGCTGGGGGCAGAGTCAAAATGGCAGCTACTGGCCTCTTTCTGACTTGGACAGGTTCAAATTTTAGCTGTTCATAGGGTTATATTTTAGCCAGCTGAATTTGCTGATCAGTAGCTGAAGTCTGTGGCCAACTATCTCTTCCTCCCCTGTTTTTGGGAAATGGAGATTCCAATTCTAACCACAGAATAGCTCCTGAGGCAGCTCACACCAACAGAGGATTATCACCAGCCTCTGCAGTGTGGCCTGAATTTTTCCAGAGAGGCTGGTGCAGGTCCCACCAGCTTTCTCCCTGCTGGAAGTGGGACTGGGGTTATGATAGAGCTGCAATTTGATCTGGATAAAAGAAGCCGGTCCCTACCTGTACTGTGATTTTCTGTCCACCCCACTTCCCCTCATGCTGGGGGTGGAGTTAAAATGGCAGCTACTGGCCTCTTTCTGACTTGGACAGGTTCAAACTTTAAATGTTCTTACAAATATACTTTAGCCCACTGAATTTATTAATCAGTAGCTGAAGTTGGTGCCCAGCCGTCTCTTCCTCCCCCATTTTTGGGAAGTGGAGCTTCCTACTCCAGCCATAGAAGAACTCCCTAGGCGGCTTGCACTGCCAGTAGAGAATGGGCTCTGGCCTCCAGAGAGTGGAGTGCTCTACTCACAATTCTTCTCTGTAGGTGGGCAGTCTCCTCCTTTCATTGTTTCAAGGATGTTGCAGCATGTTCTTCTGGTCTCCTGGAGCCCCCAAACAGGTGTTTTAGATAGCTCTGGGGGATTACTAACTGCCCTGTAGCACAAGCTAACTCTAGGAGCTCCTTACTCTGCCACCATCTTGCTGGTTGTCAATAAATGTGTTTTTCCCCCCTTCAATTTATTAATGTGTGTTATGTTGATTGATTTTCTTATCTTGAACCAGCCTTGCATACCAGGAATAAATCCAGCTTGGTCGTGAAATGTAAGTTTTTTGATATGCTGTTGGATTCTATTTGCAAGTATTTTGTTGAGAGTTTTTACATCTATGTTCATTAGAGAGATTGGTTTGTAATTTTCTTTTCTCGTAGTGTCTTTATCTGGCTTTGGTATTAGGGTGATGTTAGCTTCATGAAATGTGTTGGGTAATTTTCCCTCCTCTTCAATTTTTTGGAAGAGTTTAGTCACAATTGGTGTCAATTCTTTTTGAAATGCTTGGTAGAATTCACTTCTGAAGCCATCTGGTCCTGGACTATTCTTTGTTGGGGGTTTTTGATGACAGATTCAATCTCTTTAAATGTGATTGGTTTGTTACGTTCTTATATTTCTTATAGTGTCAGTGTAGGTTGTGCATTTCTAGGAATTTGTTCATTTCATCCAAGTTGTCTAGTTTGTTGGCATACAGTTTCTCATAATATCCTCTTATGATCATTTTTATTTCTGTGGGGTCAGTTGTAATGTCCCCCCTTTCATTTCTGATCGTATTTATTTGCATCTTCTCTCTTTTTTTCTTTGTTAATCTAGCTAGGAATTTGTCAATTTTATTGATCTTCTCAGAGAACCAGCTTTGGGTTTTGTTGATTTTCTCTATTGTTTTTTTTTTTTTGTTCTCAGTTTCATTTATTTCTGCTCTAATCTTTATTATTTCTTTCCTTCTGCTTGCTTTGGGATTGGTTTGCTGTTTTTTTCTAGTTTCTCTAGTTGTTCAGTTAAATCTTTGAATTTAGCTCTTTCATTTTTTTAATATAGGTGTTCAGGGCTATGAATTTCCCTCTCAAGACTGCCTTTGCTATATCCCATAAATTTTTTTTTCTTTAGGCCAGTAAAAAGAATTTACTTAGGAAATGGGGGAAAGAACAGAACTTGCTGAGAAATGGGAGAGAAACACAGAAATACACACCAAATCTCTCTTCTAGGCAGAGAGAGCCTCCCATAAATTTTGATAAGTTGTGTTCTCATTTTCATTTGTCTCCATATATTTACTGATTTCACTTGCAATTTCTTCTTTGGACCACTGATTATTTAGGAGTGCATTGTTTAGCCTCCACACATTTGGGGATTTACCTTTTTCCTGTCTATTACTGATTTTCCATTTCATTCCATTATGATCTGAGAAGGTGCTTTGTATAATTCAATCTTTTTATATTTATTGAGAGCTGCATTGTGACTTAACATGTAGTCTATCCTGGAGACTTGAGAAGAATGTATAACCCGCTGAGTTTGGATGCAATGCTCTGTGTGCTAGGGTCTAGATCATTTATCATATTTTTCCCTTGTTGATCTTCTGTCTAGTTGTTCTATCAAAATGACATGAGTGGTGTGTTGAAGTCTGTAACGATTATTGTAGAGATATCTATTTCTCCCTTCAGTTTTGCCAGAGTTTTTTCTCATGTATTTTGGGGCACTCTGGCTAAATGTATAGATATTTGTGACTGCTATATCTTCCTGGTGGATGTTCATTTAATTAATATATAATGGCCTTCTGTATCTCTTATAACTTCTTTGCATTTAAAGTCTGTTTTGTCTGATATTAGTATAACTACCTTTGCTTTTTCTTGGTTGCTATTTGTGTGGAGTATCTTTTTCCAACCTTTCCCTTTCAGCTGGTTCATATCCCTGGGTCCAAGATGAGTCTCCTGTAAGCAGCATTTGGATGTCTCATGTTTTTTTTTATTTTTTATTTTTTATCCATTCTATCAGCCTATATGTTTTTATTGGGGAGTTTAAGCCATTCAACGATATAACTTTAGATGCATTATTTACTCTCACCATTTTCTTCTTTGGTTTTCATATGTCATATCATATTTTCATCTGTCTTTTTACTCTTTTGGTTATCTTTTCTGCTATTCTTTCTTCTATACTCTCCTCCAAGCCTCTCTCTTCTATCTTTTGCTTCCAGGCTCTAAGTCCTCTTTTAATATTTCCTGCAAAGGTGGGTTCTTTTTTATGAAGTCTCTTAGTTTCTGTTTGTTTGTGAATATTTTATACTTACCTTCATATCTGAAGGACAATTTTGCTGGATAAAGAATTCTCAGCTGGAAGTTTTGCTTTTTCCTAATTGTATCATACCACTGTTTTCTCACCTCCACAGTTTCTGATGAGAAATCCACACTAAGTCTTTCTGGGTGCCTCTTATATGTGATGGTTTGCTTCTCCCTTGCTGCTCTCAGAATTTTCTTTTTATCTTTGATGTTTGACATTCTGCATAGTATGTGTCTTGGAGTAGGTCAATTTGGATTTATTCTGATTGGCATATGGTATGCTCCTTGGACACATAAGTTCATTTCTTTTGTGAGAGTTGGGGCATTTTCAGCTATTGTTTCCTCAAATATTCTTTCTTCCCCTTTTCCCTTCTCTTCTCCCTTTGGAACTCCCATGATGCGAATGTTGTTGCCTTTTGTGTTGTCATTCAACTCCCTGAGCCCCTGCTCATTTTTTGCCATTCTTTTCTCCCTTCAATTTCAGCTGTTGTGTCTTTGTATCAGTTATTCTTTCATCTATCATTTTGAGTCTGCTGTTGTATACCTCTAATGTGTTTTTTTTTATCTCACCAATTGTTTTTCATTTCCATGAGCTCTGTTACTTTTTTATTCAGGATTTCAAATAGCACAAAGAGATTTGTGCTAACTCAATGTGTTCTTGATGTCATTTATTGTTTAGCCATATTGTCTTTCAACTCATTAATTTGAATTTGTAAATTTGTGTACATCTCATTAATTAGTTTTCTCAAATCCCATGTCTCTTCTGGGGCTTTGATATATTCCTTTTCTTGGGCCATGTCTTCCATTTTCTTAGTATAGCTCATAATTTTTTGCTGAAGTCTAGGCATCTGATTAGGATGGTAGTTTACTCAGATGCTCAATTTCTTTCTCTTTCATAGGGATTTAGTGGTGGGAGGCTGTGTGTTACTGCTGCCCTTTGTTTCTCGGTTCGACAGCTTTGCTGTCATCATGATTTATCTCCTTTGTCCCTCTCTTTTTTGGGCAGTGTCCAATCTTTGCATGGTGTCCTAAACCCTAGAAGATCTTTTTCCAGGAAGTTTCAGCCTGTCCTTTAGCTATTTTTCTGGCAGAGAAGAGAGTCCCATGTCTTTCTAGTCTACTATCTTCCCAGAACTAGACCATTTTTAAATTGGGTTGTCTTTTTGTTGTTGAGTTGTGGGATTTCTTCATAGATTCTCAATGTAAAATCTTTGTTGGATACATGGATTCAAAATATTTTCTCCTATTGTATAGATTGTCTTTTTTTACTTTCTAGAGGAAGTCCTTTGATGCACAAAAGCTTTTAATTTTGATGAGATCCTATTTATTATCTTTCCTTTTGAGTGTAAAGTCTAAGAAACCATTGCCTAACACATAATCCTGAAGATGCTTCCCTGTGTTTTTTTCTAGGAGTTTTAAAGTTCTGGTTCTGAGACTTTACTGAAAACCATTTTGAGTTGATTTTTATATATGGTGGGAGGTAGGTGTCCACTTTGATTCTTTTGCATATGGACATACATATGCAAAATTTGTTGAAGAGACTATTCTTTCCCAATTAAGTGGACTTGGCACCCTTGTCAAAAATCATTTGGCCATAATGTGAGGGTTGATTTTTGAACTCTCAGTTCCATTCCTTTGGTCTAAATGTCTGTCCTTGTGCCACTACCATGCTGTTTTGTAATAAGTTTGAAGATCAGGAAGTGTGAGTCCTTCATCTTCATTCTTATTTTCCAGAATGAGCCCCTTACCCTTCCATATATATTTGTTGATTGGCTTTTCTATTTCTGCAAGGAAAGCTGTTGGGCTTTTAATTGGGATTGTGTTAAATCTGTAAATTTCTTTGGGAAGAATTGACCATTTATCATAACTTTCTATGTATTTGCATTTTAGATCCTTAAAGAACTAAAAAGTGGAGTTACATACCAAAAAATATAATAGTTATAGCATTTTCAATTAACCATATGGTTACTTTTAGCAGAGATCTTAATTTTTTTTTTGTGGTATCGGGCCTGGGGATTGAACCCAAGACCTCTTATGTGGGGAGCTGGTGCTCAACCTCTGAGCTATATCAGCTTCCCCAAGTTGTTTTTTTCATTTGTTTCTTTGTTATTTGTTTTTGTTTTTAAGAGGTACTGGGGATCGAACCTGGGATCTCCCATATGGGAGGCAGGCACTCAACTGCTTGAGCTACCTTTGCTCCCCAAGATCTTAATTCTTCTTCTTCTTCTTCTTTTTTTTTTTTTTTGTCTTTTTTATTTTGTTTGCTTTTTTTCAAGATCTTAATTCTTAATGCCACTTTGATCTTCTGTCTAGTGTCCGTTCCTTTCAATCTAAAGAGCTCCCTTTAGCATTGCTTATAGGACAGGTCTAATGGTGAGAAAACTCCCTCAGCTTTTGTTTATCTGAGAATGTCTTAATCTTTCCTTCATTCTTTTATTATTTTTTAATTTTATTTTTCTGAAGAGGTACTGGGGATTGAACCCGGGACCTTATATATGGGAAACAGGTGCTTAACCACTAAGCTATACCCTCTCCCTTCTCCTTCATTCTTGAAAGACAGTCTCATTAGATGTAAAATTCTTGGTTAACAATTGTTTTCTTTCACCACTTTAAGTATGTCATCCCACTGTCTTCTTGCCTTTCTGGTTCCTGATGAGAAATCAGCACTTAAAATTATTGGGATTCCCTTGCATATGACATGTTGCTTTTTTCTTGCAGCTTTTAGAACCCTCTGTATTTGGCACTCAACAGTTGTTAGACTACTATGTACCTGCCCTTGTGCCAATACCATGCTGCTATGAACACTGTAGCTTTTTAATAAGTTTTAAAATTGTGAACTGTGAATCCTCCAACTTCATTCTTCTTTTTAAGATGGATTTGGCTATTCATGACCCCTTACTTTTCCAAATAAATTTGATGATTGGCTTCTTCAAAGAAGGTTGTTAGAATTTTGATCAGGATTGTGTGGAATCTGTAAATCATTTTGGGTAGAATTGACACTTGACAATATTTAGTCTTCCAATCCTTGAGCATGGACTATCCTTCCATTTATTTACGTCTTCTTTGATTTCTTTATCTTTTGGCAATGTTTTTAGTTTTCCAAGTATATAAGTCCTTTACATTCTTGCTTACATTTATTCCTAGATATTTGATTCTTTTTATTGCAATTGTAAATGATTTTTTTTTTTCTTACTTTCCTCCTCAGATTGTTCATTACTGTTGTATAGAGATCCTGATTTTTTTAAAACTGGTATTAATTTATTATTAATAATAATTATTATTGTTAAAGAAGCATTAGATTACATAAATGTTACATAAAAAATTTAGGGGATTCCCATATACCCCACCTCCTCCCATTAGTGTGGTACCTTTGTTACAATTGATGAACACATACTGAAGTATTGCTACTAACCATGGTTTATACTTTATATTATGGTTTACACTTTGCACCATACAGTTTTATAGGTTTTGACAAAATGTAAAACAGCTTGTATCCGTCATTGCAATATCATGCAGAACAATTCCAATGTCCCCAAAATGCCCCATGTTATACCTATTCTTCCTTCTCCCTCCCCTCAGAACCTCTGGTGGCCACTGCCTTTTTTTTTTTTTTTTTTTAATTATTATTATTTTTTATTTTGTTATATCTTTTCCTTTTTTTTTTTTAATTAAAAAAAAATTTTTTTACTGGGAGTTCCCAGGGATCGAACCTAGGACCCTCCATATGGGAGACGGACGCCCAACCATTTGAGCCACATCCGTCCCAACCACTGCCTTTTTAATCAATGTTACAAATTCTTTAATTGCTATAATAATAAATCTACTTTAGTTCATAGTTGCAATCCCCCTTTATGTTTGTTCATTCCTCAATCATGAGGATTTGGGGATGGTGATGCCCACTCTGCTTCCAACTGAACGGGGAATTAACATCCCATGGGGCAGATGGGTGGAACTGTCTTGCTTGTAGTTGTCGATACTCTTTGTTTTTTGGGATGTGCGTTGTCCATCATGATCCTTTTGTTAGTTGTCCTGGGTGAGTCCAATGAATTGGAGGGTAGGTGTTGGCTGCAACTCTGCTGAGACTCAGGGCTCAGCCAGCATATGAACAGCCGGAAGATTTGAGTATCTGGGACACATATTTAACAGGTATAGTGTTAATTATAGGTTCAAATAAAAGGGGCATAAGAACCTTGTGTAGGACAATTATAAATGAGTTCAACTCCAATACTTTGGGGGGTTAAGTTATCATATATTCCAAGGTAAGGCCCACTGACAGGGTGCTGAATTCCTGGGATTTTCTGCCCTGCCTATAGTATCCAGATGTCTCTAGAGCCCTCAAGAGCCCCCCCTGCTTGAGGCACTGAGAAACACTGATTTCTGAATGTTGATCTTGTGCTCAGCCACTTTGTTGAATTCATTTATTAGCTCTAATAGCTTTGTTGTAGATTTTTCAGGATTTTTAATATATAGGACCATGTTGTCTGCAAGTAGTGAGAGTTCTACTTCTCCCTTTCCAATCTGAATGACTTTTATTTCTTTTTCTTACCTAGAACTTCTAGTACAATGTTGAATAAGAGTGGTGACAGTGGGCACCCTTGTCTTGTTCCAGATCTTTAAGGGAAAGCTTTGTCTTTCACCATTGAGTATAAAGTTAGCTCTGGGTTTTTCATATATGCCCTTTAGCATATTGAAGAAGTTTCCTTCTATTCCAGTTTTCTCAATGTTTCTATCAAGAAAGGATGTTGGATTTTGTCAAATGTCTTTTCTGCATCGATTGAGATTATCAGGTGTTTTTTTCCTTTTGTTCTGTTAATGTGTTAGATTACATTAATTGATTTTCTTATGTTGAACCACCCTTACGTAACTGGGATAAATCCCACTTGATCATGATGTATAATTCTTTTAATATGCTGTTGGATTTGGTTTGCCAATATTTTGTTGAGGATTTTTGCATCTGTATTCATAAGATATGAGATATTGAGCTGTAATTTTCTTTTCTTATGGTATGTTTTTCTAGCTTTGGTATGAGGGTAATTTTGACCCCATAGAATGAGTTGGGGAGTGTTCCCTTTTCTTCAATTTTTGGAAGAGTTTGAGCAGGATTGGTGTTCATTGTTCTTGGAATGTTTGGTAGAATTCACCTGTTAAACCGTTTGGTCCTGGGGTTTTCTTTGTTGGGAGGTTTTTGATTACTGATTCAATCTCTTTACTTGTTATTGGTCTGTTGAGATATTATATTTCTTCTGGTGTCACTGCAGTCATGTCCATTTCATGTAGGTTGTCTAAGTTGTTGGCATACCATTGTTCATAGTATTCTCTTATGATCCTTTCTGTCTCTGTGGCATGAATAGTAATGTGCCCCTTTTCAATTTGTGTGTTTTTTCTTTGTCAGTCTAGATAAAGATTTATCAAATTTTTTTTTATATTTTCAAAGATCCAACTTTTGAATTTGTTAATTCCTCCTACTGTTTTTTTAAATTCTGTATTTCATTTATTTCTGCTCTAATATTTGTTATTTTCTTCCTTATGCTTACTTTGGGTTTCCTGTGCTATTCATTTTCTAGTTCCTCCAGGTGTGCAGTTGGGTCTTTGATTTGAACTCTTTCTTCTTTTTAAATGTAAGCATTTAGGGTTTTAAATTTCCCTTTGAGTCCTTCCATCACTGCATCCCATAAGTTTTGATATGTTGTATTCTCATTTTCATTCATCTCAAGGAATTTACTGATTTCTCTTTTGATTTCTTTTTTTGACCAATTGATTGTTTAAGAGTGTGTTAACTTCCATTTATTTGTGGATTTTCTCCATCTGTTACTGATTTCCAGCTTCATTTCATTGTGGTCATAGAAGATGCTTTTTATAATATAAATCTTTTAAAATTTATTGAGTCTTGTTTTGTGACCTAACATGTGGTCTGTCCTGGAGAATGATCCATGTGCACTTGAGAAGAATGTGCATCCTGATTTTGAGGGGTGCCTTGTTCTGTATATGTCAGGTTTAGTTCATTTATCATATCATTCAAGGTCTCTGTTTCCTTATTGATCTTGTGTCTAGACTTTCTATCCATTGATGAAAGTGGTGTTTTTGAAGTCTCCAACTATTATTACAGAAGTGTCAATTTCTCCCTTCAGTGTTGCCTGTGTTTGTCTCATGTATTTTGGGGCACTGTGGTTAGGTGCATAAATATTTATGATTGTTATTTCTTCTTGGTAGAGTGACCCTTTTATTAATATACAGTGTCCTCCTTTGTCTCTTGTAGCAGCTTTTGATGTAAAGTCTATTTTGTCTGATATTAGTATCGCAATCCCAGCTCTCTCATGGTTGCTACTTGCATGGATTATCTTTTTCAATCCTTTTACTTTCGATCTATTTGTGTCTTTGGGTTTAAGGTGAGTCTCTTTAAATAATATACAGTTGGTCATGCTTTTTTATCCATCATGCTGTTCTGTGTCTTTGGATTAACATGCAGTGTTATTACTGATAAGGCAGGACTTACGTCAGCCATTTTGTCCTTTGTTTTATATACCATATCTTTTTTGGCTCTCTTTTCCTTTATTGCAGATTCCTGTTGCGTATAGTTGATCTTTTGTTTTATATTTGATTGAACCCTTTCTCATTTCCATTTCTGTATAGTTTTAAAATATTTTCTTTATGTTTACCCTGAGGTTTGTATTACACAACCTAAATCTATAACCTAATAATTTGAAAAGATTCCAACTTAACTTCAATAGCACATATATTCTCTACTCCCATATCCTGCTGTTTTCCTTTTTAGTATTTTTTTGGTCCCACATTACCTCTTTATATTTTGCATGTCTGTTATCAGGAAATATGATTATTTTTTGTTCAATTGTATTCATACTCTTACAAGAATTAAACAGTAGAGTTGTATATCGAGGTTACAGTACTATTGGGTTTTGAATTTACCCATTCAGGTACCTTTATTTAAGATCTTCACTTCTTCATACTGTTCCAAGCCTTTCTCTCCTATATTTTCCTTTCCTTTCAATCCCCTGAAGAATTCCCTTTAGGAGTTCTTATAGAGCTTGTCTTTTGGTGATAAATTCTGTTTTTGTTTATCTGTGAATGTCTGAAACTCTCCCTCTTTTTTTTTTTTTTTTTTTTTTTTTAGGTACTGGGGGCCAGGGATTGAACCCAGGACCTCGTATGCGGGAAACTGTTGCTCAACCACTAAGCCACATTGGCTTCCCTGAATTTGTTTTTCATTTGTTTTGCTTGTTGCTTGTTTTTGTTTTTTCAGGAGGCACAGGGAACTGAACCCAAGACCTACCATGTAGGAGGCAGGCACTCAACTTCTTGAGCCACATCTGCTCCCCTCTGCCTCATTTTTTTTTTTTTTTTTTTTTTTTAAGATTTTATTTATTTATTCATTTATCCCCCCCCTTGCTGCTTGTGCTCGCTGGGTCAGCTAACCACGCCGTGCGGGCGGGCTTGCCTTCACCAGGAGGCTCCAGGACCCGAACACGGGGCCTCCCATATGGTAAACGGGAGCCCTACTGATTGAGCCACAGCCGCTTCCCCCTCTGCCTCATTTTTGAAGGACAGTTTTGCCAGATAAAGAATTTTGGACTAGCATTTTTTTTCTTTCGGTACCTTAAATATATACCACTGCCTTCTTGCCTCCATGGTTTCTGATAAGAAATCCACACTTAGTCTTATTGAGGATCCATTGTATGTGACAAATGCTTTTCTCTTGCTGCCTTTAGAATTCTCTCTTTAACTTTGGCATTTGACATTCTGATTAGTTTGTGTCTTGGAGTAGGTCTATTAGGGTTCATCTTGTTTGGCATATGTTGTGTTTTTGGACTTTATGTGTTTCATAAAAGTGGGGAAATTTTTGGCTATTATTTCCTCAGATATTCTTTCTGCCCCTTTACTCTTCACTTTTGGAGACTCCCATTATGCATATTTGATATGCTTCATGATGTCATACTTGTCCCTTAGACTCTGCTCAGTTTTTCTATTCTTTTCTTGATCTGTTCTTCCGACTGTATGATTTCAATTGTCCTGTCTTCTAGTTTGCTGATTCTTTTTCTGCCTGTTCAAATCTGCTGATGTGTGCCACTTGTGTATTTTTAAACTCCATTATGTTTTTCTTCCCCATAATTTCTATTATATTTCTTTCTAAACACTCTAAGTCTTCTTTCTGTTCAGATATTGTCTTAATTTCCTTTAGCTCTGTATCCATATATAGTTTATTTCTATCCATATTTTCCTTCAACTTCTTAAATTGATTTACGAGATTTTTTTGAAATCTGTGATTATTTGTTCTAAGGGCAGTGTCTCCTCTGAAGTTTTAATTTTTTCCCTTGACTGAGCCATATCTTCTTGTTTCTTAGTGAGGTGGCTAGTAATCTTTTGCTAATATATGAGCATCTGTTTATTTTGATGTGCTAACTCTGAAAGTCAGCTTATCCCACTTGCCTAGGGTTTTATTTTAGATTGGCTATGTGTTAAGGCTCTTCTTTGATGTTTAGTCCAGCTTATACCAAAACTTTAAAGCATCCCATGTCTAGCTGTTCAGCTTTTCTCAGGTCTCCTGCACCTGTTTCTTGCCTTGGATATGAAGTGTAATTTTAAGATTTTGTTCTTTTCTGTGCAATTATTTTGCCTCCAGGAAAGGGTTTCCTTTCCTCTGTTTCTTCTCTGGGAGTCCTGAGCTGTTATATTTGCTTTTGTGAAGATTTTTCTCCCAGCTCCTGTTATTTGCTCAACTGCCCTCTCTTACTTCACACCCCCTTTTCACTATACTTTTCAGTCCTGGGCCCTGTCCTGCCTTACAGCAGTTCGGCTTTCCCTTTTTTTCAATGAGGATTTTCTGCCTCCACTAACTTCCATGTTTTACTGTATCACACCCCAGGGAGCCAGATGGGGTCAGTTTTTCAAAAACCCTTGTTTTTTCATTTAGTTACTCCAGCAATTAGAGACTAGGTTGGGTGTGTGCACCACTTGGCAACAGTTTCACCGTCTGTATCTTTTGTTTTCTTATTAGGGTATCGTGTCCTTTGGAGACAGATCAGATCAGTATTCAAAATGACTGATTTTTGGTTTAGGTGCTCTAGCAATTAGATACCCGATTGGGTCTCTTTTGTTCCCTGGGAGTCCTTTTATAAACATGTGTTCACCAGCTACTTGAATTCTTCCCTGGTTCTGTGTGGCTTTGGGTCCTCTGCCTGAACGTGTGTTGCATTCTTTTTTTTAATTTATTTTGTACATTTAATAATTGAAAATATAAACAATTAAAAACTAAAAAGTAAACACAGATGAATAAATATATGCATTTCTCAATTAAATGTAATGGATACATATAAAATTTTTTTTGATTCAAGCAATATGTTACACAATATATTTGGTTCATAGTAACACATTCATACAATATTTGTCCTTTTGTGTCTGGCTTGCTTCACTCAACATAATGTCCTCCAGGTTCATCTATGTTGTCATATGCTTTACGACTTCATTTCTTCTTACAGCTGCATAATATTCCATCGTGTGAACAGACCACAGCTTGTTTATCCATTCGTCTGTTCATGGACACTTGGGTTGTTTCCAACTTTTGGCAATGTTGAATAATGTTGCTATGAACATTGGAGTGCAGTTATCTGTTTGTGTCACTGCTCTCAGTTCTTCTGAGTATATACCCAGTAGTAGAATTGCCGGGTCATGTCGCAGGTCTATATTCAACTTCTTTAGGAATTGCCAAACAGTCCTCCACAGTGGCTGTACCATTCTCCATTCCCACCAACAGTGAAGAAGTGTTCCTATCCTTCCACATCCTCTCCAACACTTGTAGCTCTCTGACTTTTTAATAGTGGCCATTCTGATAGGTGTGAAATGATATCTCATTATAGTTTTGATTTGCATTTCCCTAATCATGAGTGATGTTGAGCATTTCTTCATGTGCTTTTTTTGCCATTTGTATTTCTTCTTCGGAGAAATGTCTATTCAAGTCTTTTGCCCCCTTTTTTAATTGGTTCATTTGTCTTTTTATTGTTGAGTTGTAACAACTCTTTATATATCCTGGATATTAAACCCTTATCAAACATGTGATTTCCAAATATTTTTTCCCATTGAGTTGGCTGCCTTTTCACTCTTCTGACAAAGTCCTGTGAGGTGCGAAAGTGTTTAATTTTGAGGAGGTCCCATTTATCTATTTTTTCTTTTGTTGCACGTGCTTTGGGTGTCAGGTCCAAGAAACCACCACCTACTACAAGGTCTTGAAGATGTTTCCCTACATTTTCTTCTAGTAGTTTTATGGTCCTGGCTTTTATATTTAGATCTTTGATCCATTTTGAGTTGATTCTTGTATAGGAGGTGAGATAAGGGTCCTCTTTCATTCTTTTGGTTATAGATATCCAATTCTCCCAACACCATTTGTTGAAGAGACCATTTTTTCCCGTTAACGTGGGCTTGGTAGGTTTGTCAAAAACCAGTTGGCCTTATAGATAAGGGTTTATTTCTGGGTTCTCAATTCTATTCCACTGATCGATATGTCTATTTTTATGCTAGTACCATCCTGTTTTTTTTTTTTTTTTTTTTTCCAAAGATTTTATTTATTTATTCATTTATCCCCC